>PVHY01006591.1:0-73442 GCA_004024945.1 Uropsilus gracilis | reverse complement strand
GGGGAGGAAGAAAAAATTAATGCCCTAAATGTGTGAATCAGAGTTTTGAGTTGATACATGGTAAGAGAATGTGATACAGAAGAGAAATGATCAATGTGGAGTATTAAAACCATATCAGAGACAGGACAAGTGATAGGGTGTGCTCCCCCTCCTCCCCATTGTCTCCTGTTTAAGATTGTAGATTTCAAGGACAGGTATGCTAAAAATTATTTGGAATTTCCCTTCAGGGAGATGCAGGAGGGAGAAAGGTGACACAGGTTTCCTGGAAGGTGGGAAATCAGGATATATAAAGGGTGTGGAAACAAAGAGAGGGGATTTGGATTCTGATTCCAATATGGAGATCAGATAGAGAGAGAGAGATTCAATGGAGGAGAGATGGGAATCAGCCATCTTGTAAAGATGTGAGCCATGTGAGCTTGGCTCACATGTGGCCACCAGGGTCCTGCAACCCTTGACTGACCTGGGCTGGCAACATGTGTGCTAAATGCTGTTAAGAAGTTTGCAGATTTGAACTCCGTGTTGGAGTTTGTTTTGCTGAGTTTGATTTGTGTCTGAAAGAGACCGTGCAAAAGTTAGGCCTGAGAAGAAAGTGAACTTTGCTAGTCCGGCACCATGGGGTTCCTGCTACCTGGAAGACAAAGAGACCACAGCATGGAAGACAAGGAGAACACAGTGTGGAAGACAAGGAGGAGCAAGCCAAAGGAGCAGCCAAAGGAACATGCCTTTAAGCATCTGGAGATGGACTCTGACTGGACATTGGTGAGATGATCAGGACTGAGAGACTGAGGATTTTTTGGGCAATCTGGGGAAAGGACTTTGGACAACATTGAGAAAGGTTTTGGGGAATGTTAAAGTAATCTTGATAGGATGTGCTACACCCCTCCCCCCATTGTCTCCTGTTTAAGATTGTAGATTTCAAGGACAGATGCTAAAATGTGAGAATGACCTTAGTTGGAATTTCCCTTCAGGGAGATGTAGGGGGAGAAAGCAGGTGAAACAGGTTTCCTGGAAGGCAGGAAATCAGGGTATTTAAAGGGTGTGGAAACAAAGAGAAGGACTTTGGGATTGGAATTTTTCAGAGGCAATATGGAGATCGGATAGAGAGAGAGATTGAAGATGTGAGCCATGTGAGCTTGACCATGTGGCTACTGGGGGCCTGCAACCCTTGGCTGACCCAGACTGGCAACTTGTGTGCTAAATGCACTGTTAAGGAGTTTGCAGATTTGAACTCCGAGTTGGAGTTTGTTTTGCTGAGTTTGACTTGTGTCTGAAAGAGGCTGTGCAAAAGTTAGGCCTGAGAAGAAAGTGAACTTTGCTGGTTCGGCACCATGGAGTTTCTGCTACCTGAAGGTGATAAGGAGAAGGCAGCGTAGAAGACAAGGAGGAGCACACCAGAGGAGCGCCCCAAAGAAAGATGTCTTCAAACACCCACTTTCAATAGTAGGCAGGTACAGTGAAAATGCTAATGGCCTGCTTGTATCCTGCTTTGTAGAAAGAAGCAGGCATAGGTGTTCAAGGTTAAAGGTAAAGGCAATTGCTAATGTAACTGTTTGGAGCCTGCTTCCTAGAGAGAGAAGCAGGCCTGTATGTGTTTCAAGTTAAGTTAAAAAATCCTTTTGGGTCACCGTGTTTCGCAAGGACTCTGGATTCAAACAGGGATTACAAGACTGAATATTTACTTGACTTGTTTGGAACTTATTTGATAGACTTTAAAAGTCCACTTCTTATCCCCTTCATCATGATATGAGCCAATCAACTTGAAATATAAGCAAGGAGCAGTGACTCATTTTAAGCATATAAACAAATTTAGGCTATTATACAAGTGAACAATCTTTTTTTTTTTCTTTCCTGAATAATTTATCTCGTGAATGTAACCTGAAAAAAAAAATAGTTCTTGCACTCTATTTCCAACTGTATGTTCTATTTTAAAAGTAATAAATCCTAAATACTTCTAAATATGAATATGTCTAACTTTAAGGTCACATAGTATTGGAGATCTACTAGAGCTTAATTCTATTGGAGCTTAGAATTAAATCCACTAAAATCAATTTAAAGATGAATGAAATGTCCAGGTAATTTAATTCATGGTGTTGATTAAATTTCCAGAAGTCTCAGTAGATATACCTTACACAGTAGGTACTTTAATGCCTGATGACTAAGATTAGTATTTTTCTGATAGGATTTAAAAGAGAAAGTAATTTACATCAGAAAATCCTTAATTTACACCAGAAAAGCAATGGAAAGTAGAGGACAAACCTGTGGAATCCTGGATGAATAAGTTTACTTCCTTTATAAAAACCATTAAATCACTAGGGTGGGTGGTAACCTTTTATTGGAGTGCCTGCTACTTATTTGAGGAAGTTCAAAATCAGCATAATGACTGAGCTTTGATAGAAAATGTTCTAATCAAAACAAAACAAAATTTAAGAAGTAGAAATGTTGGTAAAGTAACAGATTAATACTGGAGATGCATATCACAAGTCATTTCATAATATACTTAAATTATTCAAACAGCAGAACAGAGTTTCCATTTGGAAACCATTTGATATAAGTAACTGAGATACCACTGTGCCCATAATATGAGATTTTTGAGTATATCTGTATATCTTTGGTGACTTTCTTCTGATTCCTTTGCATATACATTATACATTTGAATTAATATTTGAATAACAGATACTTGTCTAAAGAAACTTATCTGTCAAAACCATGACATTGGAAAGAAAATTATTTATTATGGGTATCTAGCCCAGGATTGATTTTATATGATAAAGTTAAATGGAAATTGCATCAAATTTGAGAGATAAAATGCAAGTCTGCAAGTGTTACGGTTCTTTAGGTGTGTGTGTTTAGTGAGAATTGAGGGTAGAAATATTTATTTTCTCCCCCCCAGAGGTTTTTCTGAAAAGTAAAATTAATATTATATGAATATCTTCAAACTATATATTGTCCTAAAGATGTTAATTACCTGCTATTTGTAAATACAGTACTCAGAGATTAGTATTGATAGGGTGTGCTACCCCCCCCCCAAATGTCTCCTGTTTTAAGATTGCAGATTTCAATGGCAGGTTTGCTAAAATATGAGAATGACCTTAGTTGGAATTTACCTTCAGAGAGAAGCAGGCCCCCGGTGACCACAGGGCCAAGCTCACATGGCTCACATCTTTACAAGATGGCCGATTCCCATCTCTCTCTCTATCCCATCTCCATATTGCCTCTGAATCAGAATTTGAATCCCTCTGTTTGTTTTCACACCCTTTATATATCCTGATTTCTGGACTTCCAGGAAACCTGTTTCACCTTGACCATTTCAGTTCTTTCTCCTCCTGCCTCTCCCTGAAGGGAAATTCCAACTAAGGTCATTCTCACATTTTAGCATACCTGTCCTTAAAATCTACAATCTTAAAAAAGGAGACAATGCGGGCAGGTAGCACACCCTATCATTATAAAATTTTAAAATATTGTTTTTTCCCTGAAAATGTGATGTGGATGATAGTTAAGTGAACTTCAATTATGATTTGCGATATGATGGATTCCCAAAGAGGGACAATTGGGTGGAAATTTAAGACTATAAAACATTTGTGTTTAGGGATAACATATTTTTAAAAAAAAAAAGGAAGATGCCAATGATTAATTGGGGGTGGTGACTTTCTCCCATATTGGGAATAATAGAAAAGATATAAAACTTAGATGAAAAGAACTTTGAACCAGAGTTGTCTGGATTATTATGGCAGAGACTTGTGGCATGAACCACATGCAGAAGAAGGTGAACTAAATCAGATATGATTCATTAGTGATAGTGGTCCTCAGAGATTTAAATTACCAGCAAAGAGTGAATACAGTAAAAGGGCTTCTGAGGAAACAATAGAGAACAGAAATGTTTGGAGACAGGCTACGGAAAAGTGATGATGTTTTATTAAATGTCTAAATTTGGAAATGGGAATGAGCTATGATTGGAAGAAAATAATGTGCAGTCACCGTTGAGAGCTCATTGGTTTTGTCATCTACTGGTAAGTTTTTATTTTCAATCTGTGTGATGCCCTCAGAAGACGTGGACCAAGCACAACCAACAACAAGGAATATAAAATGCACTCTGTTCTTTCAAAGCTGATTAATACAACACAAGGGGAATCTCTGTATGAATTCAATAGCAGGGCATGAAGATTGTTGATGAGGTGATTGTGGACTTTGGCCAGCTCAGGAAAGGAGGTGATTAAAGATTGGGGTAACTAGATTTGGATAAAATGACTTATCAGCAATTTTGGGGTTTGGATTGGTTTATAAAGGTACAAACAGTAGAATACCCCATTATGCAAGCCCAGTAAGCATACTTACTAGTATATTTACACATTTTTGTGAGGTTATGAGATGTGACCCTTACAACTAAAATGTAGAAATTTGTGATTATGAAGTAATGAAATTTCCCCCATTCTGTGTAACATAATTCTGTGGGATGTTACTGAGTGTTGTGAAAATAAGTAGTGGCTATCGCCTAAACAATATTGTTTATTTTAGCCACCATATCGAACAGGGATTAGTTGACTTTAAGTGTTTGACCTTTTAGTATGACTTCTAAAATTCTTTGACCATTGTATATATTATAGTGCTCATCATGGTCCATGAAGCTCATTTTGAAAAATACAAATGAGATAGTATAGGTTAGATGCCAGTGTGATACCTGGAATTATTTATACTCAGTAATAGCCACTTCTAAAATAAGTAGTATGCTTTGATAAGATCTTATTTGCTAAATGCTATAGACTCAAATGGGCAATGCTAAACAACTGGTGTTCCATATTGTGCCCTGTTTTAATTTTCTCCAGTATCTCAGCACTTAAAACAGTGACTGCCTGTACAACTGAACTCTGGTAGGTGAAACTAGAACAAAGTGAAAGTGTGTGTTGAAAGTATCAGGAAATTATTTGTATTAGACTGTAAAGATATTAAGAGTTAAATCATAAAAGAGACCAGTTAATGCATATATGTGTAAACCAAGCCTACCATGTAAATGCCTGGTAATGGTTAGCACTGGCACTCCCAGGGTAGTATTAACAGCACATACTGGATTTGTTCAGTGGAAGTTTTTACTATATTTTTGAGGGGGGTGTGAGTTTTGTGACAGTCACCTATGTTTCCTCTAGCTTCTTTTTCAATTTTCAGTCGGCAATGACAAAAAAAACTCATTATCTTTTATTCTTTATTTGAAAGTAGTTCTTCAATTCAACCTCCTTATCTACTTCTGACAAATCTAGATTAGGACACCAAGATAACAGGAATTCAGAAATAATCTTTTTCTGTTTTCACTTCCTCACTTATTACTGTTCCTCTCTTTAGTCCTCTCTCTCTGTACACATAGAACATGCACAATTTATTTGAACATGCACAATTTATTAAAGACTTATGATTAAGCACCAACCATAAATATCTTTCAGAGGCAGAGTAGCACTACCTACTATTCAAACTTTTGCTACCAGTTTCACCTCCATGTAGTACTTCAGACAAGATTGCCTCAATTAGATCTCTTCTAAGCACCACCCACTTTCATTGCATATGACTCCTTCACTACTTCTTCCAGTTATGATCTGGTCTTCTCAATTCTTCAGTGAACTACTCAAGCTTCAGATCTTTGCAGATATTTTATGTCCTCAGGAGAGTGTTCTATGATTTTCTCAGATTACATCAGGTTATAAAATCTCATAAATCATCATCTATAGTTCCTATTGCTAAAAAGAAAATATTTTCTCTCTTCTCCTTGATCATTTAAATATTTTGAGTGCTACATGTACTTTGAACATTCTTATATACCCACTTCCAGGAGTGTTTATAATTGTAGTTGTTTCTTGATAATTGACTACACAGTACATGATGAATGAGTAAATGAATGAACAAATGAATCAGTATTTAGCAGAAATTCAAGCATTGTAGCTCATGCTAGAGTCAATAAGTATATCTGCCCTAAATTTCTTTGCCTTTTGATTTCTCATCATCACTTATGAAAGAGAATTGGAAGAAAGTACCTTGTTAGCATAAGGAGGACCATTTGTACAAGAAAGAATGGGTATAAGAGGGTTTTTTCAGATGTGAAATCTTGGAAAGTAGCAAAATAAGAGATATAATATTAACTTCAATTACAGGTTTCCAGTCTTCTTCAGGCAGCACTGAAGGTGCTTGCATCAGATTCATTTAAAGTGATGGGAGTTTTTTACCGTGCTCGCTTTCTAGTTGGTCCATCTATTTTTGTTCACTGAATCAAGTTACAAACTTAGTAAAAGGAACTTTGTAAATGTGTTAATGTTGTTGAGAATCAATTATTTTACATTCTGCATAAAATACTGTATAATGTATATGTATTTTAAAATGTGAGAGAGAAGTCTTAAGAAGTAGGCAATACTTATAATTAACTCTATAGAAAGTGAGTTTGTTATATCATATCTTTCAAAATTAGAAGATACATTTAATCCTCATCTGTGTCATCATATTTCTGGGTTTGAATAAGTGGAAAATGAATTTGCTCCATTTTTTTTTTCATAAAAGGTTCCTGGTATAGAAACCAGATATGTCAGTTTATAGATACCAAAAAACAAACAAACAAACAAACTAAACTTCATATTAAAATATGTGCTACTTTCTGGACTTACAATCCTGAAATACCAAATGTAATATTATCAAGCACTTATTAATTATGATTTTATTTAATTTTCCTAACAGTTAAGTTAGAATTCTTTAGTATACTCATTTTCTAGATGAAGCAATGGCAACTGAAAGAAGGTAAGTATCATGTAGAAGTCTACATATCTACCCAGTAGGGGACCTGGGGATTGAACCCAGAAAGTCTGACTTCCACTCTCTTCGTGATTAAAAATTGAAGTTCAGGCATTTTTCAAAGCACCATGCTTTCAGCAAAAATTTACACATTGGCTACTTAATGCCAGTACTGTGCTAAGCACCATAATATCTTTCCCAAAGAAACTCATCATTTAGTTGGAAAAATTACAAATAAAATACAATAAGTGACACTGAGTGCAATAAACTCCAATAATTATTTATAAAATATATATCAGTAAAGAAATATGAGAGATCATGTCATGGTAAATGAAATATGAATCCTAAGGTAGAGAAGGAACAATGAGAAGAGAAATAAAATTAATTTAGGATAAAATAGAAATTACATTTAGATGGTGGTGAATGAGGATGTTAGGATATAAGACATCAAAATTTAAATAGCTTTGTATGCATACGATTTTATGCTTTTTCTTGGACAGTGGCATTTTTAATATTTTTTAATTGTCATCCATTAATTTAAATATATATGCAACCATCTATATATACGTATATATATATCTATATATAGATATATAATATATATATATATATATATATTATATATAGATATATATATATAATTTTACGTATATATATAATTTTCTATGCAACAAACCTGTGAGAGAATATTAACATTAATTTTTAGCAATTGTTGAGAGTTTTATCAAATAAAAGTCAAGATAATGTGAAAAATAGAGTTCAGTGGAGCCAATAAGAAACATAATTGAATTAGAAATTAAAAGTTGTTTTGGAAATAAAAATACCATTTATTGAGTTTATATATATTAAAATATTGAAATAAATATCTTTTTAGAATTTACTCATCTAAATCAGCAAACATTATTTTCAGCCATTTGAAAGTTGAAGGCAGTTTGCATATTAATTGCATGACTGGTCTACCCCAAACTTCGTGTAGTGTCTCCTGAGAAAGCTTTGTTCATTCAACTGACTTTTATTTTTGCGATATTTAGATAAATCTTTGTAGAAATTACCTTTAGACTAAAGCTGAAAAACTAAGGTTCATAATATTCACCAATTCTGAATCCATCATCCTTTTCCCAAAACATGCAAAATCATTTGATGTCTGTTATGCCACTTCCATGTTTCATCAATATCTTGCTATCTTCACAATAGCCAGGAGAGCAATGCAATTACTCTGCTAACCGTGGCTTGAGTTTCTGATGTCTATGGAGTTCAAGGTATACTAAAAGAGACTTTATTTGGTTAGGTCTAATACAGCACAGGAGGAGCTCTCATTTCCCTCCTGGAATTGCAAACTCCAGCAAGTTGGAATGAATTTATTTCAAAGATTTGACACTTCTCCAGTGTTAATATATTTTCAGTCTAATTTTGTTACACAATAGCATGTGCTTGGAATGTCAACCACTACATTATTGCAGATCACAGATTGAGGTTAAGTTGGCATTTCCTCATGTTTGCTAAAGAGTTCAGTACCTTGCACCTTGCCAATTTTATTTATTTGGGCTTTATTTGATGTAGCTAAATATTAGATAAAGGGAGTATTTAAGATAACATGGTGTATGATTCAGATCAAATTCACAGAATTTCCATGAATTGATTATTCATAGGCCATATATATATATGAATATATGAATATATATCTACATATTTGAGTACATGTGTATAATTGACACTGGCAGTGATTTATACATTTTATGTGATCCTTTTAATTTTTTACCCAGAAAGGTATTATACTCATTTTAGTCAGAATTTTAACAAAGGAGTTCCACTGGGAAATAGCAAAAAGGGGTTTCAAATACTTGTAGCACTTACTTTTACAGAATGATAGTCTCTAAATGTGAAGTAGAAAATATTTTTAAGTGGAACAAATGCTACTTAGTCCATATGCACTATAGTGAAAACACTGGCTGTGATAACCTCAGTGTCTACAAGACCATAGACAGAAAATACCAGAATCTCTATTATTGTAATTTAATAATAAATGCCTAATTATAACTGAAAGTACTTTGGTAAAATAATTTTGGGTGTGTGTGTGTATAATTAATATGTTCAAATTTTCTAAGAGTAAAATATTCCAAAAATTATATTATCTTTTACATAAATACTAGAAGTAATTTTTCAAAAATAAATGCTAAAGCATAAAAGCACTATGGGAATATCACAGTTATAAGCATCTAATTCTAACTGTTTAAGGATTTTTTTAAGTAGACATTAAAATTACATATGCATGGATTAAACATCAAGTGAACATGTCATATTTTACTATGTATTTCTGTTATTTGGGCAGATGTCTTTTGATTAGACATTAGAACTTATTTTATAAAGTAAAAAAAGTCATAATCAGAATTTATGATAGTTGAATAATTCAATTTAATATTTCAGCCTCATTAGTTGAAATAAGTCATTTCTTGCATTCATTACACTTGATTGTTTAAATTTTACCCTTTGAAAATAACTCTGTTCCTTTGCACTCACACATAAAATAATTACACAGGAAAAGAGAAGTTTTCAAACCATGGAAGCTAGTCATCTGGTATGAATAACCAAGGAACCAGTGTTTGCCTAAATAGAATTTTGAAAGCAATTAAGTAAAGCAAAATTTTGTCATACTAGAAATACACTTGAAATATGTATGTGTTCATGGAAGCATGTGTATATTAAAATTAAAAGAATTGGTAATGAAATGGTAAGACAATTTAAATAGGCTTATATCTGAAAGGAGACAGAAATGTGATTGGGAAGGACAATTAGATATATGTATCACAAAATGCATGGTGTTGTTAATGAGCTACTTTATGGTTGGATGGTTGTTTGCTAAAATGTATTTTATTAAATTCCTATATAAAAATCAAAAAGGAAAATTTTTGTTTCTTAGCTCATAAAAATAGTTGAAAGGACCATCGCTCCCACCCTGATAACAAGGAAAAATGTTGAAAAGACTGCAAATTAGTGACCTTCTAGAGCACAGCAGACTAACCTCAAATCTAGGTGATCCAGGCATATCCAGGGCGAGAAATGACATGAGTAGTCATTTAAATTGGCTTCTAGTCATCTAATAAGCCTTTAAGAATTCAGTAGAAATGCCTGGTTATTGTTAAAGGCAAAGTATAGACAATATTAAAGTTAAATCTCTTAGGAGTTGCAGTTTTAGGGACTGTTCACACCTCTGTGAACTTTTTTCCATCAATCTCACCAGTCAAAGGAATATGGTTGCAGAGATGGCTGAGAAAGTCCCCTTGATGCTAACCACATCATGGGAATGCAGCCTAAATTGCTGAAACTTGACATTAACATGGGTACAAAATCTCTGTCTCTTCCAGGTAAAAGAGGAACATATTTAGTCACCTTAGGGATTATGGTATCTTCTGATGCTAAGGGAGAATAAAATGAATAAAAATATTCTCTGTCCTAGAGGAGGTTCATGGATTAAATGCTAAGTCCACCCTAACAAATAGAAAGGTCAGGAATCACTGTGAATGCCCTGTTCATGACCTCCTGTTCATGTGTGAGTATAAACCCATTGTAAATGAGAACACCAGAGAATCTTTCTTCAAGGGGCTCCCTACCCACTGAATACTATTGCTTTTTAAATGCAATGAAAATGAAAAAATAAAGCAAAGAATTGGGCAGACACTGAAAAAGGAACATCTAGTTTATCAATTCACATCCTAAATAGCAGAAACTGATAGAGGATTTTGAAATCTATGGTAAATTTAAAGTCTCCCTAGTAAAAAAAGGCTAACCCAACACAAAAATAATAGTAGTAATAAAGATTTTTCTAATCACCATACATACTTTATCTGAGTTTCCAATATCCTACATAAAATGCTTGTCTCAACTAAAAAACTTAAGACAAGAAAGAAAAAAAGAAATTACAAATAATATAACCATCAAAATATTTTCACATGCTACATTATTGGGAATGTTTGACAGGGAATTAAAAACAACTGTATTATATTAAAGATCTCAATGTACAGAGATAGAAAATGGGAAAAATAAGATCAAGATAAGTAAAATGTACACAGAGGAAGGTTGTTTTTTATTGGTTCATTAGTTGACTTAACACAACCAAATAAGTGACTCTGAAGTCCAATCAATAAAATGCACCCAAATATAAAAAAATACAAATGAGGAAACCAGCCTCTAAACCATGAATTCTTTTCCCAGTTCAAATGTTTAATAAAAATGAAGACAGATTTTTTAAATTATTAGATCTTGGAACTTTGCTTCCAGCAGACTAGACAGAATAGAGCTGAGAGATTAGTGGTTGCCAGGGGATCCTGATTGATAAAACCAACAGGAACAGATAGAATCAGAAAATTCATCTCCCCTGTCTAATATAATAATTACGTTCATATGACAGATTTCCTCTATGTCATTTGAATGAAGTCACAGATCTATCTATATTCATTTACCAACTATCCAACATTTAGTATAGTGTCTGGTACTTCAAAGATTTTCAGTGAATATTTTCAATTAATGACCCATGAATAATATGAACAACATATTGACTTTTCCCTGAGGTTTTTCTGAATACTGCTATGCTGAGGCACTATCCTCGCTAGCTAATTTCTTGGTGCCATATGATGCTTGCTACTTAAAACATTTTATCAAGATCCATTTCATGTTCTTTTGTGTGTGTTGCTCTGTTTCCCAGCTGTTCCCCTTAAATACTGAGATTCCCATATTTAGGCAAATTAAACCTTAACACCTCACAGCATCTTTGGCATAGTTAAAATTCACAGGTAAGAGTCAAGCCTCAGAATTAATGAGTTAGACTGAGTCCCACATCTCTTTTTTTCTTTAAAGTATTTGTTTTGGAATTTATTGCTTTCATTGAAAAGTGAAAGTATTGCAGGAAATACCATTCAATTTCAATTGTATTTTTAAAGTTAAGAATAATTACATTCAGAGACTGAGTTTACAAAATAAAGGATTTCCCACAAAGCATCTAGTAGCTATCCTGTGATATATAATTCTGAAACTATAGATCTAAAAGTAAAGAAATAGGGCCCTAACAGTTACCAATACATTTGGGCATGTACTGTACCAGATTTGAAACTAAAGGTTTTTATAAATTTTTATCCAATTTTCTCAAGAGCCCAAGAAAAGTGTCATTTGCTTCATTTTCGAGAAACTAAAACTGAAGTCAAGAGAAGTTAGATATCATCACAGAGTAAAAGTGAAACCCATGATTTGAATTGCATTATATTTCATTTTGATACCTATGTTCTGCTTCAATCTTGTATAAGGGATATATCTGCCAATAAAACTAATGTTAACTATTTAGGTGAACAGAAGTAGTCGAATACTTCCATAAAAATTTTAAATGCTCCTATGCAATTGCTCAAATGTCTAGTCTTTAAGGTACTTTATATCCAGTTTCAGTTATCCACAGGGGTTGTTGAGACTATTCCTTAAGTATGAGGAGGACCATTGTATGTAAGAGCCAAAAGTTAAACTCTGCTGACCTATATATTAGTTCAGCAGTATTTTAAAGTTAGGATTATAATAATTTTACAGTCTGATGTTGATGTCCATGCCATTATACATATTTTGGGAATAGTACTAAGTGAGAAACTGGTACAAAATGGTGACCTGGACAAATCACTTTCCATTGTGGACCTGATTTTCTTATTTATGGAATGTGCCATTTAATTATGACTTAATTTTCTTTCAACTTTAAAATTTGATATCTAGCTACCCTTTCAGACCTTAGAAAATTTGAGCATTTGGATGTAAAATTCCATGGATGTAAAAAATTGATGCACTATGGTATTTATATATTTGGACTTGATGTAGATATTCTGTTCTGAAAATGCTTTACCCTGAAAAATTGTAAGATTTCTGTAGAAATGGAATACTATTATTTGATGATTACTTCTTTCCCTAAAACTTAAGGAAGGAACTGGCTACCTTGGATTACCTTAAAAACAAGGGCTTTACAGTTATTAATTTTATGCAGGAATTTGCAGAAGGGAGTAGGAGTGAAAAATAAAATTAGAAAGGTCAAGAAAAAAATTAAAGATATGTATTTCAAAAAGCATTGACCTTGGGAAGGGTTTTAGGTTGTTTGCTCTGAAAATCATCAAAGCTTTGTTCATAAAGCCATTTCTATTGTTTAATTGAAGATACTTTCAAAATTTCTATCTGGTAAATTAATTGACTAACCCTTTTATCACTAAAGCTTGATGTTATGTACTCTTGGCCTATATGTATCACCACACACTCCACATCCCAAGCTGATTAATACCTGATATTTTTAAAGAAGTTACAGTTTTCTTTGTGATAGGGTCTAGCGCTTCCAAGGAAATATTGACCCATAAGTACTAATTTCACCAGCAGGTATACATGTAGGAATTCAAGACACATTCAGCCTGAACAACAGATACTAGGTAAGTACTCAGTAAATGTTATTAATAAAAACTTCTCCCTACATATGTATCCATGCATGATGAAATTATAATAATTCAGCAATTCTCCATGATGTTAATTGCACATTTAATGAAGAGATGACTTCCATCACCAGAAGGTTGTGAAAATAACTAAAGAAATCCCAAAACACAATCTTCCTCCCTACTGTTTGTATTTTGCCTTCATCCTTTCACCCTGCTGTACCCTGAGTTTATGTATAAGATAATCTGCAATTTTTCACATCTGAAAGTTTGGGCTAGGGTGAACTTTTACAAACTTCCAGGGTCAATTTACAAGCAAGCGATTCTCTCAAGTGCTGATTTTGCAAGCAAAATATAAACATTATTTACTTCTATGGTGTTTTGAAGTCATACCATTAAAAATTCATCTGGGAAGTCTAAGATAAAAAAACAAAAACAGGGAAAGCAATGAATTGCAATAGAAAATTGGCAGAATAATAAATAGGCATGACAGGTCAGACTTCAAATTACATAAATATTTTTGCCAAAGGTAGTTTAAAAGAGTAAATACTTGTCCCTGCATTACTTGTGGTGATGTATCTCCCTTGGAGTTCTGACCTCTTGTAACAGATATAAAAAAAGTCTTTTTTTTTTTCCCAAGGACAAATAATCAAGATTTATCCTCCACATTTTTCAGAATATGAAGACAAATTATGCATCTATACAGCTTCCATTGTCGTATAGGAACTACATCTCAAAATATAGGTAAAGGAATGTGTCCATAAACCTGCAAAACTTTTAGGCAGCCATGCTTTATCAGAATCCATGCACTCCATATTTATAAATATTGGAGTAATACTCAGAAACATTTCTAGTTGTATCTTAAATTTATTCAAAGAAAATATTTTCTTTCCTATCCTAGTGAGGCAAAATTACATGGCACAGATTTTACTAAGGATTTTTGTAGTCAAGCTCTTTTCTCTGAGCCCACCACACCTAATTGTGCCTAAATTCTCTGCATCTGATATATATCTGCTATCTATTCTTTGTGTTTTTAATTTTCTCCCCTTTTGTGATTGCATTAACCTTTGTTAAAACTCTAGCAAAATATACTCCTGCTACATAAGATACTATCTTGACTGTGTCTTAATATGGACTCTTATAAACACAGTAATATAACATGCCCCAGTACTTTCCAATGACATCAGAATAGTTTTCAAATTCTTTTCTTATCATTCTTCCCAATTGGTTCTTAAAATCCAGTCAAGTCACATAAAATTTATACTACGCATCCATTTTCAAGTCAAACTATTTTTTTCCCTTTTCCTGGAAAATTCTATACTCTGGAGTTCTGCAGAGGTAAAACCTACATAGATTTTCGAATAGTTTAAAGTACTGTATTATTGATTTGCTTATTTTCTAGTCATTTATAGGAGATAATTTTGAAAAGCACCCACTGTTACTGTCCTGGGTTTGTGATGAAGTTGTATTACTAATATTATGTAGTTCATTTGCCCTACATACTAAACAAAACAGCTAAGAGCAAGCTGATGCCCATATTTCTCTCCAAGATGTAGAAACATTACCCAAGTCAGGAAACAGTCTTTACCATTAACCCAATATTTGATTGGTAAAATCTTTTGTGGGATTACAGTGCTAGTAATTCTCTTCACACTTGCTTCAGAGAGACATTACCCATCTTCCTAGAGGTGAAGAAAGAAGTCTAAATCCAGACCCCTTTAAAGTCTCAAGAGTATGTGAAAAACAGAAGGGCATTTTTATTCATCAGATGGACAATGCTGGGTCATAAGATCTACTTATTCATACTCATAGTTCTACAATAGAGAATAGTGTCTGGTAAGAGGGAAATAATAGAGATCAACATGGTTGAAAGGGGTCTAGCAGCATGTGACTAGCCATCGGTGGTTGCTCATGAGTCGGTATTTTGTCTCCAAGATTCTTTGGATTTCCCCCACTCCAAAGCCAAGTCCACATCAGATACAGAAATAATATCAGAGTGTATGGTAATCATCTCCAAGCAATAAGTACTATCTGAATAAGTAAGGAGATTGTCGACTTAGTTTACATTTTCCCTTTTTTCCCTGCAAGAATAACCTAACAAACATAGCTCTACCTCTGAGAGGAAGAGGAATGGAGAAGAAACAATTGAATTGCCCATAAAATTATATTTTTGACACAATCAGAACATACCTCTTGGAACTAAAATGAGACTGTGTTATATAGTAATGGCTAATCCAATATGCTGATAAAACTTGAACTAATGAGGTGGAAGTGCATCTGGGTGGGACAGATAGAATTTTTTATAACTAATTTCCTGTTTATAACCCAGTGATGTAATAATTTTTAAATTGACTTTACAGTTTACTAACAAATATTTACCTAGTTCTAACATACTCAACATTTATATAGCCCTATGAGAAAAGTATGGAGTCTGACAACCTGGTCAATTTGAGCTTCCATGACTTTATCTGGAAAGGCTTCTCTTATTCTCCAAAAGGTCAGAATTAATGCCTCCATTTTCTAAAATTTTAAACCATATCTGTATACAATTTGACAAGCAATATTACCGATTTTTTTTTTATTTGAACGACTCTATAATTCCAGTGTGGAACACATTTGTACTTTCCCTGATTGTAAGATAAAGTTGGAATGAAACTGGGCCCAGTCAGTCAATTTTGATGTAAATGAACTATGTGTCCTTGGATAATTAAGTGATGTACATCCTACCCCCTAAATGAAAATAATAATAGCCTCTAAGGTAGTTGCTTCAAGTTCAGAGGGAGAGTGATAATGATGAGAGAATACACACACACACGATGTTTCCATATATCATAATATATAGATATGTATCAGTGCATATACATAAAAAAATTTTATAAAACACTTGGCTATACAATAACTACTCACGACATCTCCATTTTACTTTCTCTAGTGCCCAAAATCACCAAATACTTTTTAAAAAGTGAGATTTGGCATAGGTTAATATTCTATTTTACCTAAAAAGTGAATTCCTATGTCTCATTCGCTTTATTACAGTGATCTCCTTTGTCCCCTTTATTACAAGGGCTTATTCTGGGTTTAAACCTTCTAGTCAGATCCCTGATATACAGATCTTACATGTTCTCCTTCAAAATGCGATTTTCAATTTGTCTTATATACTTCTCGTTCCAATGTGCAAGCTTAGCAGAAACATTTTCAGGCAATCAAGTTGGGTTTGTTTTTTGTTCCTTTTGTTCCATTTATCAATTATTTAGCTTTCATCTTTTATTCCATAAATAATTTACATTTCTATAGTCATATTCACAACTGCAGCACTTACTATTCTCCAAGAGTTGCATTCACTCTGAAAGTCTGATTAAGGTCTATAAGTATCTTTTTGGATTTTGAATTTTATAGTTCTGAAGTCTAGATATTTGACTGCAATATGTCTAGGTAAAAATATCATGAACTGAGATAGGACAACATTACTTTTTGCTCAGTTTGAATTTTTCTAGTTGTTTTTCACAGTCATTGACAAACCTTTCTCCATTGTATACTTAAAGTGACAGCTCATGCCAGAGATTCTTGACTCAATTTTCTGCTTTTAGGTGAAGATTTATTACTAAAAGGATGATTCAGTCCTCTGCCCTACAATGCTCCTGAACACATGTTTTGCTAGCCTCTGTGAAATGACCAAAGCTCTACAAATGACAGGATATATCCTTTTACATAAGAATTAACCAAGTGATTATGGAGGCCAAGAAGTCCCATGATCTGTCATCTGAAAGCCAGTGGTATATTTTGGGTTGTGTCAAAAGACCTGATATTTGGGGACCAAAATAGAAGTCCTGGTCTGAGTCTGAAGCCAAATCCAGATACTTCTGTGTTCAAAGCCAAGAGATAGGGGTGTCACAGCCAAAGCAGAGTGCATTTTCCCTTTCTGCATCGTTTACTTGTATTCAGGCCTTCAACAGATAGAATGATGCCCATGATCATCAGTGGGATCGGTCGTCTTTGCTTGGTCTGAGTTAAATGCTCATCTCTTCCAGAGATACCTTTACAGCTACATCCAGAGCAATTTTACTGCTGGGCTCTCAGCTCAATAAAGGTGATATATAAAAATTAACCATCATACTCTGACAGGGACTGAATGCATCAGCTTTGGAGTCAGATTGTATTTCTAAGACTGGTTATTTATTAGCTGTGTCACCTCAGATTATTGACTTGAGAAATAGGAATAATATTGGTGCCTATAGGAAATCCAAGCATATTTCCCTTGCAATGCTACAGTTACCATGTACTTTATATTATCATATTTACTTTTAGTAATATATAACTCAGTTTTAATCTTCTTTTGATAGAAGACAACACTGCTTTTCAAAGCGTTCAATCACCTTAAAATGATTTAGTTTGAGTTAGTAGCATATCCAGATTTATAATCCAGTTCTAGCTCACTTTAACTTCTAGGTGCATGGAATGCTTATTACAAAACCAACAAGAAAATTTCTTTTTCTCTTCACTAAAAAATGAATCCACAGTTGAGTATAAAATTCAAACTTCAATAATGGACTGTGGGAAAGAATCATACTATTTTATAAATATATATAAATAAGAACTATTTATGTAAAACTACGCCTGATGGAATCTGTGGTGGCAGATATTCCCCAGAGGTGTTCTTAACCACTCCTAATTTACCTTCCTGTTGCGTCATTTCTTAGAGTTCTGGTGTCTGAAACTTAATATAACCATCTCCATCAATATTGGTCATAAATTAATTCTGTACCCATATAAACTATTAGTTTTACACAGCTCTGGTCTTAAAATTATGAACTATTAGTAATATTAGGTTATAAGTCATAGCACAAGTGAATTTGAGAAGGGACAGCTTTTGGCCTCTGATGAACCATCTAAGCATTAGCATTTTCTGTTGTCACTGTTTCTGTAGTTTATTACTGAAGCAGCATATCACAGCTTAAAAGCATGGCTTAATGTGCTTTCAAATTTTATTGCATTCGTGTCTCAAAGATTCTCATCATTAACAGAGAAAGGAGAATAATTCCATATCATCTTTGTTCTCATGTTTGAAAGGGAATACTACTGCCACCTCCCCAAACTCACAGATCCTTGAATCTTCTCAGAAATAAGGGGCACAATATTAAAATGGTTATCTCAGATATAAAAACCAAACTGATCCGATTTAAGAAATATTTTAGCAGATTATGAGTTAGCACCAAAAATCATATGCTTTTATACATATACATAGAAAAGACACAGAAGATATAACCTTATCCTTAAAAATTTCTCAAAATAATAAAAAGCTGAACAGTTCCTTTTCATATATTTTTTCTAAAGAGTAGCTTGGAAATTTACTAAAATGTGATTTTCTTATATTAAAGATCATCATGACAAAGCTGTTATCATTTTCTCTGAATGAATCTATTATTCTAAAATTTTCCATATAATAACAGTAATTCACATCAGATTCTTCAGTATCATTTTTCTTTCAGCTTGGTTAAAAGCACGAAAGCTTTCTTAAATAAAAATTTTAAAAAAGGTCATTACAATCTTCTTCCTGGTTTATTATTTAGATTAATTCTATTAAGAATAGTGGGAAAAAATTCATTCTGATAACTGCTACCTTTTAGATGACTGAGTTTGCCAGTTAGGAAATTCAACTACACATGTGACTATTATTGTCCAAAGATGTCAATTTTTCAACAGAATTTTCTCAGCCATGATATTTGTGCCATACGAACAATATCTGTTATATTTTTCCTTTTCAATTTTTCATAAAAGTAACATTTCCCTTTCATATAGTAAAGGTAAATTTAAATGTCACATATTGTTAGTTCCAGAAAAGACTCAGGAGTTACCTAATTCAGGATTTTTTATTCACTGTGTTGAGAAAATGTGCATCCACAGAGGAATACCCTTCTAAGGGCCACAGACTGAATTTACTTTCCAGTTTTGTTGCTGACCCCAGTGAAGTTATTCAAATATGAACCTTGGAAATCTTATCCTCATCTTTACAAATTTCAACATATGATTGCAAACTGCCTTACAATCCAAAGCAGACTTAAAGAATTTTAAGTGCTTTCCAGAAAGGTGATATCAATAAGACTTTTTTTTTTTTTTAATCACCCATAGTCTTCTGCTAAATTCAACACTTGGGAACTCTCCATTAATCTGATTGGTGAATGGAGACTTTCTCTGACCTATAATACAGAAGGTTGACTTCTATCTTCTGTTAAAAGAAATACCTTTATGCTCACAGAGTTAGGAAACTCTCAGACTCCCAGTGGCTGCCAGAGCAGTCTATTTGAATTCCTCTCAAATGCAGTGGGCGTGAGAGGATATGTTCATGAATACTTCATTGTTTTTAGCTGTACCTTAAATAATAAATGTTTGGCTTGTTGGATTTTGGTTTCTAAAAACGAGGCACATTTTTTTTCCTTCCTAGAACAGCTTTAAAAAGATTACTTATGTCTCCTAGCGTCCTTTCAGAATTGGCCATATACTAATACTCTCTACTTGAAACTTCTAAAAGAAGGGCAAATAACCCATTTTCAGTGATAGGATTGATCTTCACATTCACATAGTTTATGTGAATATATAGAATGAAAAAAATTCCATTTCTTTGCGTATAGTATTGTGTGTAGACACTGACTTTGGAAATTTAATCTGTTCTACTTAGGTCTCAGATTTTTCTGTTTCTGTTGAACTAAAGGATGATTTATCTTCATATTTTTCCACATGTTAATTTATAAAATGGTGCTAAGAACATTAATATTACTTGTCATGGAGGAATTTCATGAGTAAAGTTATATATAGTGGAATGACTAGTATATAGGAATTAATTACAATCAGCCCTTATAGTAGTTAGCTATGTTAAAGAACAAACTTTGTATTGTTATGACCAATGAAAATATTTAAGTCACATTTCATTAGCTAAAATAAAAAAAAAAATTAGTGCCTTTTCAAAAATCAATACCAGATATATGCTGTTTTGCGCATGTTTATCTTAAATATTTATATGTATTATAAATCTATATATGTTATATATATGTACATAAATATACATACATATATGGAAACTCACAAAAAGGTAATTGGCACCAGAATCTTTGGAATTATAAAGAGCTCTTTGATATTGCAACTATTCCAGTGTTAACTATGAAACAAGAAAAAGAAACTAAAGATTGGTTCAAAAAATTGTAATGTATAGACATCATTGAGAAAGGTAAAAAGAGAGAGCCTGGGATTAAATATCCTAGATAAAGAGTTGTGCTAGAAATCATATTTAAGAAAGACAAATTCATTACTTAGTTAATATTAAAAGCTTCTAGAAGATGTAAAAGTGTCAGCCTTATTTACTTGACTGATGATTATCGTGTGGTAATTTTTTTCAGACTGGAAATAAGATTCACTTTATGCCAAGTACAAAGCAATGGTTCAAAACAGATTTTAGGAGGATTAGCGCTATTATTTTGACCTCTGTGATGTCTTGAAATGACAAATTAACAAATGATGAAGTTTTAACTTAGGATAACTCATTGGTATTAGAAGCACTGCTAAAATCCTCCCCTCTTAGCCAAATTATGGTCCAGTTTTCTTGAACACATTTCATTTAGACTCAGAAGCAAAGCCAAGTAAGTGCTAGTCAATTGCTCAACCATCATATGAGCATATTTTGTACAGACCACTTTGTAACACTTCTGCTACTTTCTGGTCTGTTGTATTTGCTAATGAAGATTTGTTTCCTGAAGAAATGTGGTGGTGGTAATGGCATTATTCAGATTTTGTTATGCATATCTGTTCATATGTTGTTTAAAATATAAAAATTACAATTTATTTCATAAAATGTTTTAATATTTTATTTATTGATGAAGTAGCCCTGTGTTATAGGCATAATTTCATTATATGTTCCAGGTATTCAACCTGTAGATTAACATGGGTATGTATATGTTAAGATTGATTCTAGAAGTTCAGATGTATCCTTCACTATATCATTATCCTCTTTTTACTGAATTACCTATTCTGTTCACCTACCTCTTTCCTTTATGATAATCACAATTGGCCTTATATTACAGAAGTAAATTTCATCATCTCTTTAATTCTGTATATCAGATATGAGTGAAATCATCTGGTGTGTATGTGTGTGTTTTCTACCTGCTTTATTTCACTAAGCATAATTTTTTATAATCCCTGACAACCACATGAAAATATATTTTCAGTGTTTTTAACTCATGAAGATTTACTTCCTGCATACATCTGATAAGAATCTAATAACATAGATCTTCCTGCACACATCTGATAAGAATCTGATAACATAGATCCACAAAGAACTCATTCAATTAAAACCAAAGCAAAAAGCCCTCCCCCCAAAAAAAAATATGGGGAGAACTAAAAAGATACTTCTCCAAAGAGGAAATACAGATGGCCAATAGGCATATGAAAAAATGTTCACCATCACTAATAATCATGGAAATGCAAATCAAAACCACAATGAGATACCATCTTACACCATTAAGAATGGCCCATATCAAAATAAAAATGGGCAACAACAAATGCTGGCATGGGTGTGGAGAGAAAAGAACACTCTTAACACTGCTGGTGGGATTAAAAACTGATACAACTATTATGGAAGGCTATGTGGAGGACCCTCAAATTACTGAAAATGGAACTACCATTCGATCCAGTGATCCCTCTACTGAGAATCTACCCAAAAGATACAAAAACATTAATTCAAAAGGACACCTGTACTCGCATGTTTATTGTAGCACTATTTACAATTGCCAGGATATGGAAGCAACCCAAATGCCCCCTAAGTGATGAGTGATTGAAAAAGATGTGGTACATGTACACAAGGGAATATTATTCATCAATCAATGAAGACAAATGTCATGCACAGCAACATGGGTGGAGCTTGGAGGAACCATGTTAGCAGAAATAAGCCCGAAAAAGAGAAATCCCAGATGGTTTAACTTATATGAGGGATATAGGGAAAATAAACAAATGGACAAGAAAAATTTAAAACTGTCAACAGTACTGAAACGTAGAGCAAGATAACGGGGAGTAAGGAAAATCAGGAGGGTGCACAAGAAATTAAGATGATTCACAGGTGGTAAGGTGGTGGTACAACCTTGGGATTGACAATGTAATATATATATATATATATATATATATATATATATATACACACACACGTGGCATGTGAGTGTACATGTGTATGTTTGTGCAATCAGTTTAAAAAATAAAGTATTAAACAACAAAATAAGATTTATTTTACTGATATGAAAAGGGAAGGTGATATTACTAAATATAAATTCAAATTTGATTAAATATGGAGCTTTTGTTTTAGGAAATAACCTTCAAATATACCCAAGAAGGAAAAATCAGTAAACGAAAAATTTATGCTACCAAATATGCTGAGTCATTCTGCCCCAATTATATCCGGGAAATGTGTAGAACATTCCTTAGGATTGTTCTTTGAGCAGATGCAGACTGCTGGAAGGCAGAGTAGGAAAGCAGGAGAAACACTCAGGTGTGGTACCATGGATTGCTGAACCTTTCTAACTTATTATTTCTAGTGAAAAAAAAAAAAAAATGCTGTTTTATTCACTTGTTTAAGAAAGATCCTAAAGTCCATCTCTTCACTTGCTAGATTTTTGTTTTAAAATTAGAAAACTTACTTACAACACTGTATATGGAATCATCACTTTTGCTCAGATATACACACCCCAAATCTACTATCAAGGCACCCATAATCTCCTTCATTGTCCATTTCACCCTCGCCCCCTTTATTTTCCACCATCCTCCCTCATGCCTCAATTTTTCAGTCATATTTTTTAAATTTTGGTCTTGTCCAATCTTCTGTCTTTGTGTATCCCACATATGAGTGAAACCATCTGGTATTTGCCTGCTAGATTACTTATTTTGTAATCAATTTACCATCTACCATCAATCATTTGGCCATAAACTTATGAATATTAATCAAATTTTAGAACACCCTCAAAAGGAAAGGATTCTAGAAACTTAATGAGGGAACTATAATATTTGATTTAAATTTTCAAAATAAAGGAAACAATTCCATCTACTGTTACCCTCAAGTTAAAAATTCCCACTCTTTAACAGAGAAGTAATACATCAAGCATCAGGTGAAGTTACCCAGAAAGTAAGTAATTTTTGAACACAGAAATGAAAAATTATAAAGGGTAAGGCTTCTAGAAATTCATTAATTCAAACCTCATGATAACCGGATAAAAATATACTTTTGCATTATCTAGGTATGTGGATCACTGTAGATTTTCGGCATAAACATCACTGATTAACTATATCAGGGATGATAAATTGGTAATTAAATTCCTGAAATGAACAAATGACTTCTATTCGAAGATGTACAGACTTGTAAAATGCTATACTACTTAGACAGTACCCAACCCATTGCCAAATTTTATAAATCAAAAGTGAAGCCAGAAAAAAGAACAAATTTATTCATACCCTTAACATGTAGTAATTTGACTTAGTTAATTCTGAGTGTTGCTTGTGTTTTAGTAACTTGACTTAGACATACAGTCGTTGTAGCATTTGGGGTATCTTCATTGCCATTTATCAAATTGGATTTGGCTACTTCAAATAAGAATTATTCCAAATGTTAAAAAAAGATACTATAACATCAAACTCAAATCTTTAGCATTATATATATATATATATGTATATACTGATATATATATGTATTATTGGTATATATATATAATTGTGTATATATGTATGTTTTCATATATCTGATCAGATTTAGAACTCTAAATGTTGAACAGATATTGTTTCATTCATGTTCCCTATGGAGATGGACTGTTGTGATTGTTTCTAGAATATCTTTACATAAGAAGAGATGACAGATCATATCTCCGTTCTCCATATGAAATGACTTATGTTAGAAAGTACTCTTCCAGTGTTTAGAAACTATTCAGGAAATATCAAGTTTTTAAAATGAACAATATTATAGTAACTTTGCAAATATATTGCTAATGTGAAATTTCATTTTCGAGCAAAAAGCAATTTGTGAAGAGTACTTGCGAGTAAAAGGTAGCACTTAAGGTTGTCATTTTTATCCTTTTTTTTCCCACTAGAATGGAGAAAAAACATGTATTTTTAAGATTAGTTAAGAGATGCCAAGTTTTTTAAAGGGAATATATAGGTGTCTCTCATTTAACCATCTTAACTGTTCCAACTCCAGTGAAAAACAGTATGGAAGCTTCTCAGAATCATAAGAATACATCTTCCACAAGATCTAGATATCTCACATCGAAGTATCAACCCAAATGTTCTAAATCAAAATGTGACATGTACTCCTCTGTTCATTGCAGTACTATTTGCAATACCCAATGTGTGGAACCTCAGTGCCCAAAGACAAATTAGTGGGAGAAAATGATGTGGTAATGTACATGTAATGGAATAATACTGGTTATTAAAAAAAAATGAAGTCTTTTGATTTGCAGTAACATGGATGGAACTGGAAAGGATTATGTTAAGTAAAACCAGGAAATACGCAAGCTATTCACGTACGTGGAATACAGAGAAACAAAGTAAAGGAGTAGATAAACCAAAACAAACCCAGAAAAGTGCCTACATAGTTGACACTATTATAAGGAAAGGGGAAGGAGGCCAATAGACATTGGTAGCCTATGCTAAGGTGTTATCAATGTTTTGGTGAAAGGCATGATGTGGTAACATACATCTGAAGAGGTGTGAACCTATCCCCCTAAATCATATTTTCTAAACCAATATTAGCTCAGTAAATTCTTTGCAGATTTAACAAAAAAAAAAAAAAAACCCTGCATTTTTAAGATCATGAGCAAACTTGGAGAGTTTCATTATTTCATAAGAGTTTCAGTATTTCATTTTGCTAAATGAAATAAGCCAGAAACAGAAAGGCAAATACTGACTGTATGACTTCACATACAAGCAATACCTAAAAAATTGAAATTGAAGAAGCAGAGAGGAGAGTGGTGGTTGCCAGGGAAATTGGGAACATAGTGGTCAAAGGGTTTGAAGTTTGTTAATAGGTACTTATGTTTGGTGATAGGCTGTTTTAATTAGCTTGTTTATTGTAATAATTTAACACTTATGTATGTGCATCAAAGCATCATGTTATATAACTTACATATATAATTTTCAATTTTCAAATATATCAGTAAAGCTGGGAAAAAGTACAATTCAGGCAGCTCTTCATGCCTACTTATGTTGGTGTAAACATCTTCTATCTTTTCTTATAATAAACCTGCCCTTTTGGATATTAAAAAAAAAAAAAGCACAGTTCAGTCCACAGCAGGGATTGGGAAGGGAATATCATTGGGCACATTACATTAATAAAAATTGTTCTGTCCTGCTTTCCTAGATAATTTTGCTGACATATTTTAAATTTAGTGTTAGATTTGTTTTTATGAAAAGCTTTTTAAGTACAAACAAATGTTACATTTCCTCCAAAGTTCTACTAGGAACCAGTAATTTTTACTTAAGAATATGATTCAGATGAGGGATGATTTTTTTTTTCTCATCCTACACTAAAAATTTAGAACCAATGACCACTGCTTCATACTGAACCTAACAGATGTCTTCCCTCTTAGCTTGTGTGTATCATTTATTCTGAAGTTTATTATAGTTTGATTTTTGTATTACCTATATATGTAGAAACCATTTTAGTTCTCTGTTGCACAGACACCATAATAATTCCTCTCATTAGTCCCTTGAAATTTATTACCTTGCATCTGAAAACCTTGCTTCTGACACTGAGGAGCATGACATTGCTACACATATAAAAAGACAAACTTGAAGGAGATACTGTACCTATAACAGTAATAAAATAGATAAATTCCACCTTTTTTTTTTCCTGGAAAATCTAAATACAGGAAAGTCACTGGAACTATACCAGACCCTACAAGGTGATATTTGCATATCAAACTGCAAAAGAGCTGTCCATAAGAGTCAGTAGCCACATGGCCACAGGCAATCTTATTCCATGATCTTGCTTTCAATCTGAATCCGGAACATGGTATCCTCTTAGTAAACATTTGGCATTTCTTCTACTGCTCAAGGCAAGTTTGCAGCGCTTTGCAGATAAATCATTACAGTATTCCCTGTGTGCTCCTGCTGAGGTAGATAGGATCAACACTATTTAACAAAGGAATCACATTTCTGAATATGTCAAAAACAAAAGTGAGCAGCTTAATGCATAGTTAAGGGGGAATAACCACACTGCTAAGTTTTATTTTATGTCTATATCTTTGAGTAAAAAGTGAATTAGAGAATAACTAATATCTTCAAATTAATTTATAACATAGAAGGAAAAATAGAAGTTTGTTTTAATATCCAAATAGCTTTCATACACACTCTAAACAATGAAATGTCTTTAAGGATAATACAGATGGAGAAATAGTCCCAATTATATGAGACTGCAGTTACTGACAGTCCAAAATCAAAGTGCTAACCATTAGTTAGCTTGGATTAAGAAACACCCTAATGCCTTGTTTTAACTTTGTTACTTCTTTAGAGGTTATTTCTCCAAATGTAATTGCTTTGACATGGGAATTAAAACTTAAATGTGTAAAATTTGAGGGGAGAGAGACCCAAATCAGTTCACAGTAAACAAATGATGCGGCAAAATAAGCCAAGATAGACAAGAACTACAGTTACTTGGAAAAGGTACTGTGAGTAAGGGCTCTTTAATGATATGAATGAAGATTTTAGGTACTTAAAAATTTTAAAGTGTATTAAATATATCTAATTTCTAAAAGAAAAGCAATTTTTGATTTGACTTATTTTTTGAAGGCTTATGTGACTAGCATGTAGTTTTGAAGGTGATGACCATTAACGCTGGTGGTAGAATTTAAATCTATGAGCATCAAAGCTAACATTCAAATAGAGCAGAATGGTCCTGAATGGCATAATGGGGCAAGGTAAAACATAGGTTAACAGGAGATATGATTCGCAGTCGCTCGCTGTGTGATACAGTGTGCCTCCCAGTGCACCACCAGAGCAGCATCATTAAAGGAAAGGTACTAGCTTTCCATTTACATTGGTCACTCCACTGGCTTTCCCTATATTGTTCAGGTATCTTTGCAACCTTTTCTTTGGAAATACAGTGAACAAATAAATATATATTTCATTCTGGGTGCCACACTTTACGGGGAACGTAGACTGTTGATTTATTTAAAGACTGAAATAAATATTTCAAACATTAATTTGTTCAGTTTTCTCAACTAATAATTACTTAATGTCATCTAATCAGTATATGTGCCATACCAGGTGTTTAAAAAAATCCATTTATAATAGCCTCAACTCTCTTGGACACTATAGTTTAATGACAGGAGTGTCATTAATCAGAAAGCTCCATAACTAATGTGAAATTACATTGAGATGAAGTGTTCAAGAAATGCTTATTATGAAATCCTATGACAGAGTTTATCCTGGGGAGATCAAAGAAGGTTTCTCCAAAGCAAGGTGGATTATATCTGATTTAAAGAATATTGAAGAGAATTAGGAATGTTTTAATCCTGGAAGAGACTATTTCAAACTACATATTTGTTGTCTTTGAATAATTAATTTCCAAAGAGGGTCTGTACTGGTTCATTACAATTCTGAAATGTAGCTTGATAAGAAACTTCATCTCAGTATGATTGATGTGAAAGGTCTCAAATCAGAAGAGCAAAATTATTTGATCAAAAGCAGATGAAAGGAACCTGGAGAAACACATATAAAAAAGGGTAGATAGACAGACATTGATGCTTTGAAAGTGGCATTGTCCTCAGCTTTCTAAAGTATCACATTTATTGTAAAGAGGGGAAACTCTGGAGCCATTGGATATCACAGCTATACAGGTTCTAAATGAAGAGGGAACAATAAACTTTATTTTATGTAGGCAGGGAGGGAGGAATAACTCAATTTGTCTTGAATGGACTTGGTGGCTGTGTTCCTGAAGGTAATAAGTAGAAGATGGAAAAGCAATAGAGTAATTTCTGAAGGATTAATAACTGAATCAGTGGAATTGAGATGAGAGGATATCTAAAATGCTATGACAGGCACACAGGTATCAATATTAGATGAAGAGACAATAAGGATAAGTATCAGTGATGCTTCCTTCAAAGAATTCCCAGTTTAGTGGAGAGTAAATGTGGTTAAAGGCAGAATAGAGATGTGTGTGATGCTGTCTGCACAATATGAAGGGGAATCCTACTGACTTTAGATGAGAAAACTCCTTCCAGTGATGACAACTAAGCAGATTCTTGCGGAAATAGGTAAGATTATTATGGAGGTATGAATGTCTATTATCCCCTTTCTCAAATACCTATGATGAAACCTACCCCTGAGATTATCTTTTTTTAAGAGCCTTTGGGTTCTTAAAAAAAAAAAAAAAAGTTACTGTATCCTGGGGTTGCAGCCTGTGTGGGTGGGGCTGGATCTCATCTAAAGAGCCCCCAGCTACCCTTCACATGTGAGGACACAGCAAAGAAGTAGGCATTTTATAACCAGGTCTTTACCTAGTCATAGGACTAGGTTTAGACTACCAGCTTGGCCTGCTTTAGACTACCAGCTTCTAGAACTGTTTGAAGTAAGTATGTTTCTTAGAAGCTACCCAGTCTATGGCTTCTCACTACGAGTCCAACCAGAATAAGTTATCCAGGTTTCTGGGACTGGAAATTATATTCTAGTCAGAAGAGACGGAATCAGCAAAATCTTGCTGTGAGATACAATATGATAAGTGCTAGAAAGTAAGGTTGGCTGTCTGCTTGCTCTCTTCAAAAGAACTTTAGATTAGAAAGACAGAACATAAAAACACTGCTTTTATCCAGAATTATTATTGGAAACATTGCAGAAACTCCTGAATTTTTATAATTTCTACAAGTTTGTTCTTTGTATTACCCTTGTAGCCTCACATGAAGAAGACATGGCAACTCTTAAAAAAACAGTTCACTTTCTTATGCTTAGGAACAGGATGGGAAACTGAAGAGTGTCTTTGTGTACCAAAGATCAGCATGCTGAATAGTAGTGTTAAATGGAAAAGAAAATAAACAGAGGCCCAAATCTATGTAAAGCCACTTTTGAGGAAAGCAGTAGTTCACATTAATGAATCACATTTCTATTGTATAAATGTCTCTTATGTGTTAGCTCTTCAACCCTTCTCTCCTTTATCTTATATGATTTTTCTATATGTTGTTACCCTAGCAGGACTGTCCTCATAGCCAGTGAAGTTAGAGCAGTGTTTCCTGGAAGTGACATGAGGGGTGTCAGAAAAGCCCATGGTAGAAAACAAAATTCTCATCACTGTTGCTTGAAAATATGTGTGTGCTTCTCCTGCATAAAAGTGCCTTTACTGGTATTGTGTCCATGGGGACACAGGTTGCTAAGAGACTGCAGAGGAAGGCAGAGAACCTTCAAGTGTCTTGACCGTGGCTCAATGCTGTTTAGTACAAAGCAGGTATCTATCTTGTCCAAGTTAAATAAAACATCAATTGCTTCAATAAAATATGCTTAAAATCACAGTTTATTTATGGACTTGCACAGGCAACTGCAGTCACCGATATAAATAACAATACATTTTAGTTAGACTGCATATCAGAAGCATCCTGAGACTTGAATAAGCAAAGTCATTTTGGGAAGAAATATGTAGAAAGTCTGTGATGGATGAATGGAAGAAGTAAAATTTGTTTCTGGCAGAGAGAAGGTGCAATGCGGAAAGGAAAAAGGAGAGAGAATAAATTGCTCCATGAATGTGAAGGCAGCCTTTCTGTAATCCACTGTAATCTGTATTCATACTGGGCTTCTGAGGAAGTGTGTGCTGGGTGGATACTCATAAGTGAAGAAAGTAAAATTCCATCATTTGGTTTGGACAAAAATACAAATAGCCTGAGAAAGGCCAAACAAAACAAAATAATGATAACATTGAAGAATAAAGAATAGAGACTTCCCATAAAATGATTTTAATGAGTTGGGACATCGAGAAACTGAAACTAATTTGTGAAAGGTTAAATAAAATAAGCTTAATTGTTCCTTTGTTATCTTCCAACTCTCCCAAAGATTAAATGTCTTAAAAAATCACCCCGAGAGTAAAGAAATTCACTTCTTTAACTCCTATATTTTTCTAGAGAGAGGACGATCCTCCTAAAATACCCCAGGAATTCCAGGAGTGCTGTTTTCCCACACTACCTGGAAGGTGAGAAGCTCTTGTGTGAGAGCATGTCTCAGAGAGCCTGTGTACAGGTTTGAGTGTCTTTTCCAGGTGCCCATGAAATTTGAGGAAAAAAGAAGCATTCTGATCCAATTGTTTAGAAGGACCTCAAGTTTAGGACCGAAAACCATATATCCTGGAAATCTCTCAAATGCAGGGAACATTCGATCATTTTGTCATTCTAGAAACAGGAAAGATCAGCAACTTGACCCCAGATTGTTAGCTGAATGTCATTAACAGAGAGGCTGACATTAGTTATTAAGTAAAGGACTATGGGATGCAGGCCAGTTTCATTTAACTGAGATACCCCACTCTTTCTGGTCCTAGAGATCTCTGTAGAAAATAAAGTTGGAAAACTAGTGACTGTCATAATCCCTCCCAGTCAAGGACCACCTTTAGGTTATGTGATCTAACTATGGAATCCAGAATTAGAAAACTTTTGATTACTAGGTACCTATAGAATTCCTAGCATCAGTAACCATGGATATGTGTCCACAAAATGCACAGTCTGCCAACTTATCTGCAAACCCGAAGAGCCCTCATTATATGTAGGTCTAGAGAATTTGCAGCTGACTTAGGACTTGGGTAGGGGGTTTCTAACAAAAACTGAATTGAAATGACTACCAAAATCTTCGCTGGTAGAGAAAGGAAGTAACCATAAAATAGCCTATTTTCTACAATGTGCCCACAGTCAGACCAAGCAGACTTAAGCTGATGAAAGTCTCTTGTGTATGGCAGTGGGTGTAAGGAACAATTCACAAAGGTAGGAATGGAATTGAGAGTTGATGCTAAGTGAGTTTTTGAGCCATTATGTTGAGAAACAAACCCATGTGGGGATTTATAAATGACATTAGATATAAAGGTGATCATTGAACTAAACTAAAATTGCCCCTGATTGGATTCACTGCAAGAAGTAACTGATAATGGCAAAATAAGGTTGATTTGCTGGAGAGTAAAGAAAAAATTTTGAGGTAGATGATATTGATCATTCAATATTACCCCAGGGTTATCTTTCTAGATGAGATTCACTTGATTTTTCTTTTCCACTAAAAATTAACTTAATAATGCACAATTTGCATAACTTTCTTGAGAGAGGATTCTCACCTGGCCTTCAAGCAAAGACTGATTAGATCATGTGATCAGCTCCACCACAGGGCTCACTGTACAAAGATCTTGTGGCATACTAATAGGACAAGAATGTTAACAGTTACTCAGAAGCAATCCCCTGTGCTCAGCTACCTGTGTCTTCCTGGAATGACAAAAGAAATGTGGAGTCGTTATGCCGTATAGCCAGAAGGAAATAAGGAATCAAAGGCAAGTAAGAGTGTTACTTATTAAAACAGAAAATACTTGTCTGAAAAAACCTCATTCACAGATGTCCAAGTCACATAATTTTTAGAAAATGGCTTTTGAAGTAGCTGTACCAGGGTGTGTGTGTGTGTGCATGTGTGTGTATATGTGTGTGTGTCGTATGTATATGTGTGTACACTGGGGTGAGAGAGAAGGGGATTGAATAAATTGAATATTTAAAAATACACTTTAAATATTAAATAAGGAAGCTACCATGTGAAGTGTTTTAGGGAGATGATGGCAAAAAAATTTAGGAAGATTGAAAATTAAAAAGTAAAGGGTGATCAAAACCTGAAACAACATATTGGAAAGGCTTATGTAATCTGTTAAATTGGATGTGAAAATGTATGTCTTACTCAAAGAATCACCCTGGTAAAAAATAAGATTACATTTTCTTTTCCCATAATTATTCATTTCTGTCTTTGATTTTATAACATGGCAATGCATTAACTGAGCACCAGCAGTATGATGCTATCCTTTTGTTTATTCTTATGACTCACCATAGGGGAATATAAAAAATCATCATATTCAGGATTTGAAATCCTGGGCTCCAACCTTGACTGTGGCTCAAGTCTGTATGGTATTAACACATTTGTATAACACTTGGAATTTCAATTTCTATAATAAAGGTAAAATGTGATGACATGTGAAAGCATGCTAAAAATCTCTAAGAACAGTCCTAATTTAAAACATGAGTGTTAATAATTCCATTTTCTTTTTTTACAGCCTTCTAACTTCTTGTTCTAGGCTGCTAGGATCTGATTGTTTAAGCTACAACTCTCACTTTGTTATTTTATGCAAATCACCTTCATATCCATCTGATTCCGTTCCAGCTTTCAGTTCTGTTATCCTTATGCTGTTCACCTCATGAAAAAAAGGTGGCTATCACAATGCCAGGAATTATATATATATATACACACAATACTAGCTAGAAGGCAAAATAAGAGCAACTTATGTTTCTGCAAATCTTTTGTATACTACTGGATCAATAGGAACAGAAAACTTTCAAAGAACCACTAGAATTCTAATTCTCCTAGTCTGTTCTTTGAATGTATTAGTCAGTCACTTAAGAGTAACTTGACTTCTTTAAGTTTAGACCCATGTGACCTAAACCTGAAGTATAAAGCTCCTCAGTGAAGAAATAATGCTTGAAGAAAATCAGAGTTCTATTTAGAGGAAGAATGGATGTGTTTGATTGGCCACTATCAGTGCCTGCCAATGAGCATTAAATAATTGCTCTAAAAATAAAATTATATAATCATACTTAGAAAATCTAGTTCAATATGTGCTTACTTTTTTCGCTGAGTCTTACAGTCCTCATTTGCACTAGGTTTTGATCTTTTTGGAAACTGTTGGGATAAGTCAAATTCATAGGGGTCACAAATAGTAGGTTAAATTTTTAGAAACTAAAAATGCTAGTTATGAGTAAACACTGCATGTTGCTTAGTCAAGCTGCCTGCAACTACTGACAAATTCTGTAACGTAGGTGTACAGAGAATCACATGCAGCAGAAAAGGGTCAAACAAGATGATTGTGTGTTAATATGAGTATACTTTTTTAAAAAAAACTGTTGTTTTGGAAATCATGTGCAAATGGGGCATAAGCCTCCAGCCAACAAGTCAAAGGGAAAAAAATGACACTTTTAAAATGTGACTTCTGTTGCCTAGATTATTTCAGTTTCCTTACCACCTGCACATAGCAGTTGCCATTCAAATACAATTTGAACAACAGGGTTTTATTTACAAGGAAAAGTAACCAGGAAGACAAAGAGTCTCAAAAGGCCACTTATTTTACCCTGTCACCATTTTTAGTCTCAAAGGTCCCAAAGACACACATCTATGATGGTGTCTTTTGTCCTTCCAAACCTGAGGCAGGCACTCTGCAAACTCCAGTCTTTATCCAGCACCTTCTCTTTGCTTCTTCTCTCTCGAGCATTCTGGGCTGCTCCACTTCCCTACTGCTCTTCAAACTTTTTCAACAAAAGCTGATGCTTGCCACCATGACTCCTTGCCACCACCAACTCACTCTTCCAGGGGCCTTCTGCTAGCTCAGCCATTCAGTCTACTCTTTACCAGCCTTATATCTCTCCCTTCCCAAAAGTCTGTCTCCCCCAGTCTCTGCTCCTTTCTTTTTATTTCCTTTTTAAAAATTTTTCTCCTCTCCTGAAAACCAGAGGCTCCAATTTCCCTGTACACACCCCTTGGTGATTCATTTGCTCTTCCCCACCTGGGGTTTGCAACAAAGTAAAAGAAGTAAGCACCCAATCTGGCTTAGACCATTCTCAACCTCTGTTTTTCATACACAGCTAATGGCAAAGCCTTAATTTTATGAACACTTAACACTACCCTTGCTGAGGTCATGGCTTCATTTTCAATCTACTTCTATTTCTGTATAGTTAACTGGAGGAGCAAGAATGATATGCATTTTACAAATCTGTGAGGAGTTGCCACAGAAATGAGAGTGGTTACTCCCATACATTAAACCAGTATCTTAGAAACTTTGTAGATTCACACTCTGTACAATTCTGGTTGATTATCATATTATCAACACTTTCTGATACCACTTTTGTACTTTTGGCATCTTGACAAATGAATACAAATGTGATAGAAAATGCAAGGAAAATAACCTTTTTATTAAGAAACTACTACCAGTGCTTTAAATATTCAAAAACACTTTTAAAATTTGATTTGTATAATGTCTGAATGGACTTTTACTTCAGTTTTGGGCTATATAATAAAAACTTTTTAGTATTGTGTTCTTTAGATACATTTAAAAGTTTCAAAATATATTTATTTCTATAATGTGTATGGAGAACAAATATGTGTGATTTGTTTTTCATGATTTTAGGTAAAAATCAAGAGCAGTAGAGAAAGCTTCAAAGTAATTCTGAACTCAGAGAATGCTACCTTGACTTCAAAATATCATTTCCTTTTCAAATTCTCAGCCATTCATGCATCATTGCAATACTGTCTAATGTGACTTTCCTGAAGCACTCTTGAGTAACAATACACACTGAAAACCATTATATTTGGGACCAAATCTCCTGAAGGCATGTTTATCAATAAAGAAAGTCTTTGGATCTTTAATGAAACAATTCTTTCTTATCTATATAAACACAGTACTTTCACAATAGAACTTAGTTGCCTTCTGGAAAATGTTTTAGAATATTGAACTAAATTTGAATTCACTTTTGATATCAGCTGCTCCTTGACAGTAGTGAATGATACCTAAGAAATCAAACAATTACATAGGATACTGATAGCGTTGTCCTAATACACTGAAAACAATACATTGTAACAACAAAATATTGATCAAATAATTTATCAATAAGTAATTGTGCTTAATAGAGCAACTATAATGCTGCTATGGTAATCTTTTGAACCATCTCTTAGATGGTCAGATTGGATAGGTATAGCTATTGTTGAATTAGGAACCATTCATATACATTCACAATGATATGAATTAAGGGACTGTAAGAGGAGTCAGTGAGTCACTTTGGTGACTTTCAGACTAATTAAAAACAGTAGATAAAGTTCTTTGAAAGATATGCTAGTGTGACTTTTTCATTCAGTCTTATATAAGGTAATTATTTGCATTTTATAGAAAACAGTTTTGAGTGTCAGAAAGATTGATAGAGAAAAATGGATTTCACTGTAGGGAGGCAGGATCAGGATATGCTATACTCTTTGTTTGAAAAGTAGCACAGCTGTTTAATGTATCCTGGGTGACATTACATACTTAGCCCCACTGCCTACAATCAAAAAAATGGTGGGGGTGGGTGAGAGGGGCACATGCATTTGCTCTTTGTGCATTTCTTTCACTGTACTGACGAGACTACTGACCAGGAAACATGTCAAATACCCTGGATGTGGACCATTCTTGAAGAAGGGCTCTGACAATCTCAGTGGCAGATATAAAAGTGATATCTGAGGCTAAGCTAGAGCCTTGTCACTGAACTCCAATGTTATCCAGCCAAAAAGGAGGAAATAAAAACCCAAGTTAGAAGACAGAATACTAGGTGTGAGTTACAGGTGACAAGATACAAATGCTGAGACAGAAGTTCAAAAGAAAAAAAAATGCATTGGGTTGGACATATGGGGTGGTATCAAATGGTATCATTTAGTAGTGATTTAATTACAAGCTTCTGGAAACTTGCATCTGTTACAATTCTACTTGCAAGCAATGGCATAGACAGTGCACAGTTGTCACCAATGAGTCACTATAAAAAGTTGATCAATATCAAGTCATTTTTAAATTTACATTTAAGAAAACAAAATAACATTCTCAAACAATCTATTCAACATTATAGGAGAGCAAAATGCTAGAAATCATGAGGTATTTTAAAGTATTTTCTAAATAAAGTATCTTGAACTTAAGTTTTGTTTTGTTTTTGTTTTTGTTTTTTGAGACTAGGTCTTGCTATGTTGCCCGGGGTAGTCCCTAACTGGTGGACTCAAGTGACCCCTGATCCCCTGAGTTACAGGTGTGCATCACCACACCTGGCTATTTTTTAGACACTAGGTCTTGCTATGTTGCCTGGGGTAGTCTCTAACCCATGGACTCAAGTGATCCCTGGTCTCAGCCTCCCAGCACTGGGATTACATGTGTGCGCCACCATGCTCCCTGAACATAAGTATTATTAAAAAATTAGGTATAAAACTTACAGAATTTCCCCTGAGTTATATTCACTTCTTGCCACCACCACCCCACTTCCCACCACTACCAAGACAAATGGATTTGATTTGATGTTATCTACTTGACTGCAGAGATAATCTGTGCATATACCTGTGGTGGATTTTGTGCAAAATTTTGATTGATTTAAATCTTAGACCAGTTTAGTCAGTAGTCAGTAGTCAGTTCTCTTCATGATCTGGCTTCCTCTAATTTCTTTCCTGTTGGCAATAACTGACAGTAATCTAATTTTTAAGGACAGGATCATCTCCAGTTTTATGGGGTTTACCACTGTCTTATAAGCATGATATTATTGCTCTGAAAAAGGGGTGACTCTTATTGTTTGGGCTACTCTTTTATTTGGTTAATGTGCCTCTTTATTATGCCTTCTTATAGGCACTCTCTCATTAGGACAGATTGCCTTTGTGCATTTAAAAAAGAAAGAATAATACATTGTTTTTCCTAGACAGTGATCTCCTGCTCATCTATGTATCTGGAAATTTTTTTGATTTATTATGATTTTAATAATTAATCTTTATTAACTGAATTGCGGGTCTTACTTTGTGTAGTGTGATTATTTCTAAACATCACTGTGTCAAAACTGCATTTTCTAGAAGGCATATGGTTAGAGTGTTGTTGATTCATTCCTGGAAAAATTGTCCATTAATTATTATAGAATTACCCTTTTTCCATAATATACTCTTCCTTAAATTCTCTTGTCTGCTATTAATACTGTAATACTTTTAACTTTTTTTCCTAATAACTAAAGTAAATATTCAGCTTCCTTACTTGTAGTAATGTTCTTCTGTTCTTGGATCTCACACAGGATAAATTTTACTTTAATTGCCATTTGCCCTACTATCCTCTAGGGTTGTCATCTTCCAAGACTTTGGAAAATCTTGAGCATTTTAAAGATAGTTGGTCAGATATTTTGCAATATCAGTCCATTGGGATGTATCTCTAACACGTGATTTTTCTCTAGATTAAACTGGGTTAATCGATTTGGGAAGAGTGATCACATGATGAAGTGTTAGCATCACAACATATAAAAGTGTATATGGCAACTTTGAAAGTGTATATATATGTTGTCCTTAGTCATGTAACTAAGAGAGTAACCAGGTTTTTCCACTATATAGTTACCCCTCTTTGAATACCATACTGTTTGGAAGGAAGTCATTATGTGCAGCCCGCATTCATAAAGAGACAAGCTGTGCTCCACCTGCTTCTGGTAGAGTATTTACAAAAATAATTTGTAATTTTTGTCCATGAGATATTTGTCTCCCTTGACTAAATTATCATTGTGGGCTAATACTATTTATTCTTTGGATAATAATTGCATGCTAATTTGTTTTTTATTGCTTGAAGTTCCATTGGAACATATAGAATCTTTGTTCCTCTGTTCTTTTGACATTCTTCTGTCAATATAAGTTGCTCCATATAGAGCAGGTTTTTCTTATTATTTCTTATCTTGGTGTTAGAATTAGTTATTTTTACAAGAATCCCTGATTTTGCCTATAAGAGATTTATATAAATTAAAGTCTGAGTTCTATAAATGTTGCATTAACTTTATTTTAATTAATATGTACAGTATGTATATGTGTATATGTATCTATGTAAAATATATATGTAGTATATAAATCAGTATATAAAAACAGTTTCATGAAATAATACTAAAATTTCCTGTGTTATAACTGGACTAAACCTCTTTTTTTGTGGTTGTAGTAGGTATTACACCTGTTTTGTATGTCACATTTACCAAGTTTTCCTTTGTCTCTGCTTTAAATCTCTATTGCCTGTTACATTTTTCTTTCTGCATTTTCTTTAGCACTCTGTTCTCTTTCTAATTTGGAGGTTACTTACTGGAAACTTTTAAAATCCCAACATGGATATTTGATTTCAGAATGGCCCAATTTAAATAGTGTTTTCACATATAACCTTTAGATCTGTATTTCAGTCTTAAACTCTCCTTTAATGCCATCTCCCAAATTTAGTTTTTTAAGACAGTGTTTATTTAAATCTGTATTTATCTTTACAATTTCTATATTAATTACTAGTTTTATCAAATGTTATCTCTTTGTAGGTTTATTTCCTCACTTAGTGAATGCCCAGTGATCATTCTATCACTAACTAAATCTATGGACTCTAGGGATATGGATCTAGGTTACAGGTGAGTAGGAGGCAACAACCACTTGATATGTTGCTGTTCAAAGACCCAGAGTCATCATTTGTTTTATCAAAAAAATTACTGCTGCATAGCTACTTAAGCACAAACTTGTGGTTTAAAACAACAGACAATTATCTCACATTTTGTGTAGGTCAGGCATTTAGGCACTGATTATATGTGGCCTCTTATCATCTCTTACAAGACTGCCCTCAAACTATCAGCTGCATTCAGTGGTTTCATCTGAAAATTTTAAGTGGGCAAGTACATCCCAATTTAGGCATGTGGTGGTTGACAGGACTTAGATTCCCAGTCTGTGGGAGTAAGGATCTTGCTGTTACATAGTTCAGTTTCTTAACATGGGCCTGCACTCAATGCAAGTTGGATGTCATTGAGGGCTATTTTAACTTGTTTGTATTTTTAAAAAATTTATTGTGCATGAATATGTATGCATGTGCACACACCCACACATAATTTTACATGTTTATATACTCTGAAGTTCTCCCACCATCCTGTCACTGGTGAACCATCATCTTACTCTCTTGTGCCCATCTTTCCCCCTCCCTTGCTCTTTGCTTCAGTTCTGCTGACAGTTTGTTAGTTTTAAGTTTTATGAGGGCTATTTTTAAAGTTCGCTTCTCCATCTATAAAATGACATTTCAATATTAGCTACTTCACATGAGTGTGAGATATAAATGAAATATCTTACACTTCCTGAATTTCTTTAGTCTTATCAATCAATGGATATTAGTGTGTACCATTATTAACCTATATTTCTTTCTAATTTATTATTTCAGGTGCATTCTGGTTTAGGTGATTGGTATGTTTTACTATCACACTCTACAACCTCTTCTCATAAAATACATCAATTTAACTACTTAAGAAATCAACACAGATTCTTCATCTTGTATGATAAGCAAATAATTCAGATTTAATATGTTAAAAATGTATTTATGGTAACATTGAAAAAAGTTTTTCACTGTTATTTCATATTTTTCTGAGCTGATATCTGCAGTTCTGTGTGTGTGTGTGTGTGTGTGTGTGTGTGTGTGTGTGTGAGAGAGAGAGATTTGGTATATATGATGTTGGTGTCATAAACAGCTTGAATGTGAAAAGTGTTTCTTTTCCCTCAATGGTGATCAGGAGCAACTTCAGTATCTGTCCTGAGGGGAACTACTTGGTACACAGAGATTAAGGATATTTTATCTTGTTTTCACGCATTGGGCACTAATATAACCTTAGGAACTTCTTTTTATTACCAAAACTTTCGGATGTTGACTGAAACTTGTAATTGCTTAAGATATGGATAGAGAAATGAAGGTTAAAAGTTCTGTTAGTGTTTTTATTACAAAGTAGCAATTCTAGAGTTTTATATCTTAGCTGTAAAATTTATAGTTAGATCAATCATTGCCCCAGGGCCCTTTTCAGGGGTGAATTTAATTTTCTGGGACATATTTTAAGGAAAAAAATTAAGTTATAGGAACACACATGATACACATTTTCTAGTTTGCAATGTTTGGATGAATAGTAGAGCACTAAAACTTTACATTTTAGAAAATTAAGGACCATATTCCTGCCACCTATTGATAAAATTATTTCCCAACTAATAGTACCTTTGAACATATTGCAAATTGCAAAGGAAAGTGCTCAAATTGTTGATGAATTGTTCTATTTTGATAGCCTCTTCACTTTCAGAAATCATCTAAGGAAGCTGAATTAATGCAGCTGTCTAATAAAAAGTGAAAAAAATACAAATATACAATTTATCTTAAACTCACTGACATTTGGAAGTGACTTCAGAAATAATCCAGCTCAATTTTGTAATCACTAGTTGAAGGTTTTGCACCACCAATATGTTTAATGATGTTCTGGAAGAGGGACAAATTATAAGCAATTATTGCCAAGTTCTACCCCTAGTTTTCTATTCAAGCTGCCTTCTAGTGTCCAAGTTTGTATTCTCTTGCTTTGAATTTTCTTAATTACAATGACTATATATTTAAAAATTTTATATTTTAAATGTAAAATATATTTGAATATATATCTTTTTGTTGCATTGTTTTTATGATTAATTCTGAGACATTTTAATTGATTATTACCTCACTGCATTATGGTTTGCAGCACTATATATGATTTTAAAGTCATAGGTGCATGCTTCTTCATATGTATGTTACCATGATTATACAGTAACTCAGTCTATTTTTATGATTTGATAAACCAAAATACTATTTTTCACAGGAACTGGGCCACCTACTTTGCCACTAACAGTGCATGCATTTTCATTCTTACCGATAAACATTCTTACAGGTGTGAAGTACCATCTTATTTTTTTATTTGAATTGCCCTGATGGTAACTGAAAATGGACATTTTTCACATATATCTGTTGGTCATCTGTATATCTTCTTTAGAGATGTGTCTAGTTATGCCTATTTTTTTTTTTTACTGAGACCCTTGTTTTCTTCTTGTTGAGTTGTGTGAATTCTTTATAGATAGATTTATTTTCTTTTTTTGCATCATGACTGCTTGATATTTGGGGTCTTGTAGTTCCACATGAATTTCACAGCATGTAAGCCAAAATGTAAAAAATGTTATTAGAATTTTTTTATGCATTGAAGACTTCTCTCTCTTCCTCTATTAACTTTTTTTTCATGTATTTATGTTGGTATGAATACGATTATTTTACTCTCTATGTTATAATTCAGTAATACTTTGCTGCTCAGGTTGTTCCAGACTTGTCTACTGAGAGCTGTTTCAGCTAAATTCTGTATTCCTTTAACATAAGTCTATCAATATGTGTATTTGTATGTCATTGTTTTAGTACTTTCATTACTTCAAATTACAGAACTCATTGGATATTTCTTGCCCAACTCTTAGAACCCATCATTTCTCCTAGGAGTTTGTTTTCTGTTGTTGTCTTTCATTTAGTTTAGGAATTATTAGAAAGCAAGATGTGGATGATAGAAGTACTTTCACTACTAGATAATTTCAGCTGAAAGGATAAACAGTATATGTTTATATTAGTCATGTATATAACCATAGCTGGAACTATTTCATTATGTAACTGTATTGTTAAGCAAGACGTTTGTTGACACTTATATACCCATATTTAATTCACTACCACCAAGATGACAGAGATAATTCTTATTCCCTATCCTTATCTATGTAAATTCCGAGCTAACAGTAAGATGTGTGATTTTCACTAAATTTATTTTACTCTTCATTCCATTAAACATTTAGTAGTATCAAAGTTATTAGACCATACACAGATGAGAATTTCATCTAGAATATAATGCCTCTATTCACTCCTTCACCTTTAGTTTTACAGATCTCACTTCTCTCTAAAGATACTTAGATCAGCATGTCTTCTACCTCCTTCAGTGAAGTTGTCTCATGCCTTGTAATACAATTAGAATCTCCTATCACAGTCTGTACTCTTAACTGGGAACCATCTAGCTTCTAAATAATCAAAAACTTTTCATATACTTTGTCCTTAATAAAACTATTTTATATAGAGTTTTGGCTAACATCAAACTTACTTCCATTATTACAGTAACACAGAGAATAAATTCACTGTGCTAACAATCTCCTATACTTTGTCTACTTACTCTTCTAAACACTTCATTTAGAAATCATCAGTCTTTTTACTGTCTCTTGATCAAAAATTTAAAAAAAAATTATTTATATATAAATTTCACAACATTGTAATCCCCGGGGGGGAGTGGAGGGGAGGGGGGGATAAACCCTGGGGATCTTGATCAAAAATTAAGAATCATCCAATAAGCATTTTAGCGTCTCTATCTTTTTATTGTTTGGTGAGTCTTTTATCATTGAATGTGATGCCATTATATGCATGCATCAAGCCACCAAAGAACTTCTTAGTTACTTGTAGGTATTAGTGATTTTTAAATAAAGTTTTTATGAGTATTTGTAAGTTTGTATAAGGACATAGTTTGAAATGTTTCATTTTATAAGAAACTGACAAACTAAGTCTTAGTTCCTCCTATTCTAGATTCCTCACCAGAATTTGTCAGTTCAATACAGAGGGTGTTTAGTCATTATAATAGGCATGTGTGCTTTCTCATTATTATTTTAATTTTCAACTCAAATAAAACTATAATGACCATTTTTCATATGTGTATGTCTTTTTTAGTGAGATGCCTTTTCCAATTTTTTCTCCATTTTTAATTAAAATTATTTTCAGATTATTGAGTTTGATAATTTTTTGTGTTTTTGGAAAACAGATCTTATTAGGTAGGTAGCCAGAATGATAGTCTCCCAGTTTATGATTTGTGTTTTGATTCTTATTAGATCATTCTCAGAAGGTTTTAATTTTTTGAAAGTCTGGTTTTATTTTTTTCTTTCATCATTTGTGCTTTTGGTATTATGTCTAAAATCTCATTGCCAGATCCACTACTTTTTTTAAACACTGGTTTATATATTTAGTTAAGTCATTTTGAGTTTTATTCTTGTGAAAGTTGCAGGCTCTATGTCTATAGTTCATTTTTTTCTGCTTATGAATTTCTCAGTGGAAAATTTTTCAGTTTTTAATCATAAAGTATCATGTTAGTTTAGGTTTTTATTAGAGAGTATTTATAAAGTAAAGGGTGCTCCACTATTTTCCCAGGTATTTTTGTTCATTTGCTTATTGAAGAAATATTAGCGTACAATGCTGATTGCTATTTAGAGGTATAGGATCTTCAGATGCTGTTACTAAAGTATAATGACCATGTGAAAGCATGATTAAAGGATGCTGAGGCCCATAACCTAAGAAATACAGACTAGGGGGTCTAGATAAACAACATCTAGAAAAACAACTTGTGGCTTACTTAGTGTACTGATATGTAGCCCAGTTTCCCCTTGAATCTTCGTCATTCTATCTCCCATCCCATCAGACCATGTACTATCGCCAATGATAGCCCACCTGAAACACCAGTATATGTAAAGTGTATATAAACACTTAACTCCTTGTTAAGAGTACTCAGCCTTTGGATATGAATCTGTTGAGTTAGTATCAGTAATTTTAACCCTGCTTCTTTGCCAGCCCTGGTGTCCCTTTGATTGCCAGCCTCCATAGCTGGAATGAAGGCTGGGTATGATTCCTGTTTCTTGATTGCCATGGCCAGGTATGGTTCTTGTTTCACTGATTGCCTGGCTTTAAAAATGATCAATTGGCCATAAATGGGAGATGGTAGTCTTACTTCCTACCTGCTTTCATTACCAATGCATACTCTCCACCAAAACAGTTTTTCGATAAATGAATATTGAATTTTTGTCAAGTGTTTATCTATGTCTGTTGATATGCTCATGTGACTTTTGGTACTTAGTTCTGGGTATAGGGAATACCATCAATTGACTTTTGAAAGTTGAATGAGCCTTGCATACTTGGAATGAACTGTGTGGGATCATATTCTGTCATTTTTTTTTAATCTTGTTGGATTTCCTTTTTTTTTTTTTTTGACTTTTTAATCTAAACTCAGGAAATATACTAGTTTGTAGTTTTCTATTCTAGTAATGACTTTGTCCTGTTCTTGTATTAGGTTAATGTTGACCTTATAGATTGAGAACCAAAGCATTTCTTCTACTTTCTGAAAGAGATTGTAGAGTTGGGTACCACTTCTTTCTTAAATGTTTGGTAGAGTTTGCCAAATGGTCTGCACCTTCTTTTTTTCTCTTGGAATGTTATTATTGTTTAATTTAGTCAACAGGTATAGTATTGTTAAGTATTGTTAGTTTTTATCTTTCAAGAAATCAATATATTTCTTTAAAGATATCAAATCTGTGGATATCATTGTTCATGATTTCCCTCTACTGCCATTTAACAACCTTTGACCAGTAATGATGACCTCTTCTTCCTCTATGATAGTTTGAGATTTGTCTTCTCAATTTTTCTTGCCTAGCTGTCTAGGTATTTGACTATATCTTTACAAAAAAAAAAATTAACCCCATCGATTTATGCTTTCTCCATATATTCTTTTGCATATGTTGGTTCTAAATCGCTCTTTCTTCTCCAGTTTTCTAAAGCTGAAAATTAGAGCTTACATTTTAGAATTTCCTTTTATATTTTAGATGTTTCTTCTTTTCTATGATATTTGTAATGTTATGAAGTTCCCTGTAAGCACTATATTGGCTACTTCTCACATGTTTTATTAAGTTGTATTTCAATTTTTAGTTTTTTTCAAATTGTTTCTTTTACTGTTACTTTTGATTTTTTTTTAACTTACCCATATGTTATTTAGCAGTATCTTGTCTACCTTTAAAATATTTCAGGATTTTACAGGTACTTTCCTGCTACTGGCTACCCTTGTGTTCTGAGAACATTGTTTGATCAGTTGAATTTAAATTTTAAAAAAGTATTTGTACTTAATGAACCAGAATATGGTTTATTTTGGTGAGTGTTTATTTGATCTTTGAAAGACTGTGTATTCAGCTGTTAGTATGTGGATCATTCTATAAATGCTCAGTAAAGCAAGTTGATTGATGATTTTATTTAGTTAAACTATATTCTTAACTGATTTTCTGTACTGATTTTTCTTACTGATTTACAATAAGTAGAGTGTTAAATTATTCAACTGTTTTCCCTTGTAGATCATTAGGTTGTATTGGTTTTATAAGATTCTAATATTCTCTGAATCTTTGTATATATGTCAGAATAATGGCTAGAAGTTACCTTTTTGTCCATAATGAAATCAAATTTTCCAATATTGATTTAAATGCTATCCCTTGCCTATTTAATTTTATTTTTACATCTTAGTTGAAAATCAGTAGGTCAAATATATAAATGAAACAGAACAGAGATCCAGCATTGGTAGATCTGTATACTTATTGGTAGATCTGCATATATATTATGCATATATATAAATCTGTTGCCAGGATCTTCATTTTATGTGTATATTTACATAACCACCAAATTGGCAAAAATTTACATTGATTCTTACCATATAATCTACTTTAGAATTTTAAAAGTATTTTGTCTTTTTTATTTACTACTCAAATAATGATATAACTTATTGATAAGTAGATACCTGAGAAGTAAAGCAGAAATGATGTCAATGTGTTATTTTTACCAAAAGTTATTTTTTTAATATTTTGAAGTAACATTACACTATAATATTTCATAACTTTCATTATATAATGATTTGAATCTTTAAAAATCAATACAGTTTTATCTTTCAGCATGCCCTTGCTATTTTTAAATTAACTTATCCTTATGACTCTTATGTCAACATAACCTTTGCAATTATTAATCCAAATACAAATCTCTTTTGATTATTTTTTGCAAAGGTCTTGTATTACTGTTGTTTTAATTTTATTATCTTGCAAATTATAGCTGGAGCTAAGATGTGCCATTGATAGATTTTTTTAAATACTCTCAATGTGACTCTTAGGCTAATTAATTTCTAATCATCCCTTTTTCCACCATCAAACACCCCAATTAAAAATTACATACTAAAAGCTATGTTTATTCATCAAAATAAATTATCAAGTGACTTTAGAAATTGGAGAATAAAGTGGCAGACATTATAATATCTCCACTTACCTCTTTCTCTTGTCTGCTATTAATTGCTTTTTACCTACTCTGTTAGCACCAATATTCATTGGAATTCAAACTTATCAGAATGACAATGACTTTTTTGATGAGTAACAAGCCATTACATATATATTCATAGTTTTGACATCAATATACATTTAAAGTACTTTGTAAAACTTAATAATCCTTTATCCCTTCAACTTACTATTTTGCATATTTTTACTGTTACTTCTTTGTTGACTACATTTATCACCGGTATTTTTATTTCTTTATTGTTTTGTTATATAGACCAAAATACTATTATTATTTATCTCTTTCCATATGACAGCACTCTTCCCAAGTTCATTATCAGAATTTTATGATCAACTACTATGGTCTTCAATTCTTAAAATGATTATATATTGACTTTTTTTCTATTTCTTATCACAAGGTCCATATGTATTTCATTGTTATCTAAAAATATTATTGTGATATTACAAAGTATACTAAAATAGGTTCAGCAGTATGTGCAAAACAATTTACATTTTATTGTCTTAATATTTGCTGGTATCTGACTTGAAAAGTAGACTTTGATTTAAAGCTAAAAACCCCTTTCACTTCATCTTGACTTGGGTAATTAAAAAAAGAAACAAACTGTGGTTATAGCCAAATGTTCCACCACTTAAATGAGTAAATAATGGGGTTTAGTAGCTATGGTGGGTCATTATTTTAGATTAGTTCTATAGGAAAGGCAAATGATATTCAACTTATGTGTTTATCTGAACAAATGTTGGTTTTTGTCAAAAAAGATGACCTGAGAAAAATTCTGAGGAAATACTTGGTCCCATTGGGTCCTTACCTGCTTTTCTTACACCTCTATTAAGTGCAATTACTTACTGCTATGGAACAATAGACTAAGATTTCTTATTTCCTTGGCCAGTTGCCATTTCTTTCTCTGTCCACTGCTTTGAGCTCAGGGTGCCTTATTTTTTTTTTAATTGGCTTGTTAGTGGGATGTTCAATCAATAAAGTTTAGCTAAAATATCATCAATGACCAGCCCTTAAAATTTAAGGATAAAGAAATTAAGCAGAGCAAGGGTATGGATTTCATCAGTAGTTTGAGGCCACTACACATTTTGAATCTGACAGATTTCATTCATTTTGATCATAGTACAATTAAAATGCAAAGTTTCTTAAACTTTAAATGTTATTTTTCTCACCTATAAAATAAGGTTAACGAAATTGATCCCAGTGTGTCTGTGTAATAAGATAATGCACATATATGTGTGCTTAATATTGTGACATTTTAAAATTTATAAAAAGTTATAGTATTTGCAATAATAAGGATATTTTATTGTCTGCTATCCCTCTCCCTCTTTTCTATTCTCATTCTTTAGTTAATATATAGGTAACTGATTGTATTAGCAATATGATAGTGATAGTATAGCAAGTTATAGTGATGACAAGTGATAGTAGTAGCAAGATGGTCTTGCTGAATAATTTCTCAGGGAGGAAAATGCTCCTGGTAGCTTCATAATAATGTAAAAATCTTTTTTTACGATAAACATGAATTTTGATATAGAAGAAATATACCCAACTAATAATTCATATATTTCTCTTACCTGAGATACATATCTGTATTTTTGAAAACTTAAGACTTGCCTTATCATCTTCAAAAATAGGTAGTAAAGTAAAAATATCTACTCTGACTTTCTAGAATTTTTTACACTTCAGTAGCATTTTCACCTATTGGCTATAGTTGTATAACTCACCATTAAGTGCATCCCCCCCCCCAAAAAAAAAGTTGTCTATTTCATTTCATTCCTTGGGGTAAAAATATAAGGGTTAAATAAGAAGCATTATAGTGTCTTCTCTTTCTAAAGTATTAGATTAATATTCCTGATCATGCTATGGCTACTTAGAAAAGCATAGGCCCAAGACCATTGTGAGGGAGATAACAAAATAGTGACTGAATTCAGCCATTAAGATAAAATCAATAGTGTTTTACTGAAGCATCATTCAGAGAAGAACTTATCATGCCACAGTGGTTAAGCTGTATGCGTGAAGAGAAACACAGCACTGCCTAACCAGCAGTCCAAGAGTTGACAATCTTATATCTCATTGTTTATTGTTGGTTTGGGGTTATTGATGTACATAGTAAATTCTGATTTAAAGAGCAGCATGCAATGGTAGGAAATTGGCACTTTATTCTCCAAGTTACAGCTTCTTTGGCTTTGTAATGCTATCAAAGTAAGGCACCCTATATGTAATATTACTGGCCCTCTAGATGAAAAAAAAATATATACATACATACAAACACATTCAATTACTGTTGTTTACATGATGTTGACTGTTCAGATAGTTCTCACTATTACATACTACATATTAAATGACTACATAAAATTATTCCCTGAAAGAAGTGATAAGTTGTAAAAATAAAAAAGCATATATGCTGACTACCTAAGTTTAACACCAAATTTTATCTTCTTGTGGAATACAGCTAATGAAAAAAAATTTATGGAATAGCTTTATTTTATATATGTAAGTGTATGTGTTTATGTATTAAAATACTAAACAGTATTTTCCAATCAACTGGAACAATTTAATGGTTCACAAAACAAACATTTACAGTTTGTGGCTCCCAGGATATAATTTATTCATTTAAATGAATTGTGTTATTTTCAAGATTTGTCCATCTTTTACCACATTCAGTCTTGAAACATATTTTTTAACTTCAAAGAAATTCTAACCCCAAACATCTTCCTTCCCCAAAGCCGTAGACAGACGCTAATCTGCTATTTCAACAACTGCCTGTTTTGAAAGGTTTCTATTTTGGAAAGATGTATTTGGTTATGTATTTTCTGACTAGATTCTTTCACTTAAAAGTTATTAATTTCATATTAAGTACATATCTGTACTGCATTCATTTTTTCTTCACCCTTGTGTTCTTTTAGTTTTCATTTCAAAATGAACATTTTAACTCTTTTCAAGACTTTATTTTTTCAATTTGAAGTAAAATTGTTTATGTATTGGAAGTATAAGATGTCCCCCTTAGGTGTTGTTACCACATCCTACCGACATCTGAGATACAGTCCACCACCACATACTGTTGTATGCTAGCTTGCTACCTTCCCAGATAATTTTTGTGGGGTTCAACAAATGCCTTATGAGGAAAAGCAGCTGTTCATTGAGAGTTCCTTAAGTTTGCAGTTTGTCACCTGAGCTCCACATTATCCTAGGTGGCTTTGGCAATATTCCTTCTTTAACCAGGATTTCTATTATTATCTTCCCATAATAGCTCGACACTGTTCACTTTATTCATGCATATATATTCCTAAACAGAGGGTGGGTGGGTGTATACTCCTTATGTATTTGAGAAAAACCATGTGAACCACTTTTATGTAGTAAAATAAGTAATTATTAAAGTAATAGCAGAGCGAGCATAAGATGTATCTGGGACTAGATAATTTATATGAAGTTAGACTGACTTGGAATGAGATGGAAAGCTATTGGTGACTTTTATTCCTAGAAATTGCATAAGTTAACTTATTTTTATTGAGGTGTAATTTCAATTCAACAGTGTGTAAGTTTAATTTGAAACATTTCGATTTTTGCAATATGGTTATCACAGTGTTAACTAACATTTCTATCATGTCATATTATTGCCATTGTTTTGTTTGTGATGAGAACAATTTCAATCTAGTGTTACCAATTTTGTAATTTACAGTACAGTTGACTATAATCACTGTGTTAAGCAGTGACTTCCCAGAACTTAAATGTCTATTAGTCACATATTTGCAGCCTTAAGCTACATATTCTAAATTTCCTAACCCATAGGCCCTGGTAATCACCATTCTACTCTACAGACACTGTGTACTTATCTCACAGCACTCTATTTACCAGTGTTGCTCTGGTAATGATTCACAAATATACACAAGATGCAGGTCACAGGATAGGGGGATGTGGTGCTCTGAATCCTGAATCCTATTCTATCAGAAGATAGAAATATTGTTCAAGTCCTACATGCCTAGTCACTTTAATGACCATTGATATTTTTCTAATAAAATTTTATTAAGGTAACAGGGGTTTATAACATTATATAAGTTTCAGATATGCAGTATTATATTAGACCTCGGTATATCCTACATCATGATCACCAACATCATGATCACCAACAAAGACTAATTTCCATTCATAAAAATACAGCTATCCCCTTTTTCTATTCTAGCCATCCTCAATCTCTTCCCTCTGGTAGCCATCAATTTGTATCCAAGAATTTGCTTTTGTTTTGCTTAGTTTTTTCATTTACTTTGCTTCTTCACACTCTAGATATGAGTACATATGAGTATTTCTCTCTCTTTATCTGACTGACTACACTTAACATAATACTCTTAATATTTTTTTAAATAGCTGCATAGTATATATTGCATCTTTATTCATTCATCTATAATTCAACATTTAGACTGTTTTTCATTCTAAATACTGCTGCAATGAATATACAGAAGAATACATATTTTTGTTAAAGATATAGGGGGTATATATTATCCAGTTAAATATCAGAAAGTGATAGCTGAATCAGATGACACCATTTTTTCCCTTTTTAAAAATTTGGAGGAATCTCCATATTGTTTTCCACAGTGGCTGCAACACAATACATTCCCATTAATAGCATAAAAGGGTTTCCACTTATCACATTCTCAACAACACCTGTCACTTATTATCCTTTTGACAATAGCCATTCTCATGTAAGCACTGGTATCTCACAGAGGTTTTACTTTACCTTTCTCCAACAAGTGATGAACACATTTTTTATGTGCTTATTGTCTATCTTCATGTTGTCTTTAGAGAAAAGTCTGTTTAGTTCCTCTGCCTGTATTGTGTGGGGTGTTTTGTTTATTTCCATTGTTTTATGAATTCTTCATATATTTTTATATTAATGCCTTATTGAATGTATAATTTACAAATATCATCTCTTATTCAGTAGGTTATCTTTGAGCATATCTGCATTTTCCTTTACTGCCTCAGTCACACCAAGTCATTGTAGTCCAAGTGTGGATAACCAGGCACTCATGAATTTACTGCTTTCCTTTTCTCTGGGGGTGAAGTTCCTACTACTTTCTTTCCCCCCCATAATGCAGCTATGATGTGCTCTGTGCCATGGAGGCCTCACTGGCCTATCTTCTCTCACTATCTCAGTTGCACTGAAGCTCATAATTTAGTTTTTCTTTTTCATTAGTGGTGTTCTGAAATCGGCCCAGGAAGTCTGGACTCTTGGGAATCTTTCTGGTTGATTAGTATTTGCTCACATCAGCATACTCCAAGCATACTCCAGCATACTCCAGCATACTCCAGCATACTCCTCACAGCTAAAGGGGTTAGGGCAGGCCCTGTGGCCCCACTGCTTCTTCAGCATATCCCAGTCTGTGTTCATTACCAGATATGCAGGTGGGCAAGATAACCCAGGTTCCTTGACTTAATACTGACCCCAGAGCTCCCACAAAAGCACTTTGGTATATGGGTGAAATTCTATTTAGTCATTAAAGGAGAAGGGGAGAGAAACAACTTTTGCCACTGCAAAGCTGATGTCAAGTGCCTCTCCTTTTACAGCTGAATAATTTTCCATTCAATGTACTAGCTCCTTATGTTTGTACATTCAACAACAGGGGAACAGTCAGATTGTTTTTACTCTCTGGCTCTTACTGCTATAAAATTTCATATACATTTTGCATGGTCACTTTGTAATTTTTTTACAAAAAATTACAATGGGTAAAAATAAAACAATGGGTAAGCTGTTCTTCTTGAAATATGTACTATTTCAATTAGCAAAACTTTTGTCTTTTTTCCCCTCATTCATCAGAACCCTAAACATTCTTTGCTCAAGCTCTTTGTTCCTCTGCATTTCCAGCATGTTATTTTAATCAGGTTGCATTACATAATACAAGCCCACATTTACTTTACAGTCTTCCTAATCATCTCTATTGAAATTGTTAAAATGTTTCTTCCTTCAATACCTTGTAAAACTTACTTTGCCTTATCTAAGTAAATTTGATATTCCTAGCAAATATATTCTGCTTGAAGGTAAAGGTGCCCACCACTCTCCAATTTTTAAACAGTTACAAAAGGAAAACAAAACAAACACGAAAAAAAAAAAAAAACCTCATCTCTGGATTAAATTCAAAAACTACTCAGTTAAGAATGAATCTTTAAGCACATTTTAAATATATGAATCAGTGCTACATATTAATATATTGAGATGCTCAATATGAGTCTTAAGTAGATATTACTGTCCATTTAGATAAGGTCTGACATTTTTTTATAGCATATTTTACAAATAATGGTTGCCAGAAGGCTTGGGATCTTTGTATATGTGGAACTAATGAAAGGCTTTGTAAGGAGGAAATTGCAATTGTCCAATTGAGAGACCAATAAATTGTAGAAAATGAAACTAAATGTAATGTCCAAACTGTTCTGGCTACAGTTAGTGTTGGTATCTGTATAGTGACTTGACTGCACATTCACAATGCATGTGGCATAGTATTTGAAAGTTAAGTGCTAATATTTTATTTCAAGATAAAGGCAAGAGGAAAAACTACAAAGATTCTAAACTCTAGACTGTAAACATCTCAAAAGTAGAAAATGATTATGATTATAATCTGTATCCTCACAATATTGACTAAAGAAATGTACTGAAATAAACCACTGTTTGAGCATTACCTTTTTGTGGAGTATATGAAAGTAATAGTTGTAGGTATTTGTGAGACTAACTCTTCTGTGTCTTCACAAATCTGTAGTCTGTTGACATCTATATAAGTGCACTAGGACTGCAGTACAATGTACAGCAGATGGGGGAGCTGAAACAACAAATTGATTTTCTCAGCTTTTGAAGCTGAAAGTCAAAGACTAAGTTGTTGGCAGGAGTGGTTCCTTTTGAAGACCGTGCATAGAGGGTTGTTTCAGGCCTATGTCCTTCACATGTCTTTGCTTAGATTGTCATCTTATGTCCTCACATTGCTTTTCCCTCTATTCGTGTCTATGTCCAAATATCTTTTTGTAAGGGCATTAATTCTGTAGTATCACACTACAAAATTTAACTTGTTAAATTACACTACAATTTTAATTGTTTCTTCAAAGACCCACTCTGCATAATAGTCACTGTCAAAATACTAGTGGTTAGGACATAGGAATGTTAGGTGCATGGGGTCAAAATGCAGTCCATGTAATTAGGTCAGTCTGTTGAATGTATTTAACTGTATGTGATTGATTTTGTTAGCTTTGACACATAAACAGGAGTCAATTTAAAATGAAAAAGTTGATTAAAAATATGTGTCCATATTTTCTGATAAAGTGACTAGAAGAGTAAGAACCACTTCTGCACATGTTCATCCTCAAATACCAAAAGTGCAGCTATATATTTATAGTCATCTTTTCACATTTTAAGTTTTGTCACATAAATGCATGGGGAGGAACTGTGAATATGTAAGACAGGACATATTATCCTCATGTAGACATAAAACCTGTTTAGGTCAATGATATCTCCAATACCCTGATCTACTCATAATAACTACTATATATAGCCTAAACAGTTTCCTCATCATGATGATGGAAAATATTTTAAAATTCCATTCGGTTTTCTCTCAGGTGTTCTGAAATTGGATCATTTATTTCTTTTTTGTAATCACAAGGAACGATTGATTAGAAGATAATCCAAAGGAAAGTTATCTAAACTTTTAAGAGTAAGACATAATATTTTATAAATATAACACTCTAAAATTCTGTAAGATTAGGATATAACAGTCTGTAAAATATGGGACTATGAATATAGTGGGCAGAATAATGGTATTCCAAAGTTAACACAGAGCTAGTCTCTGAACATTTAGTACCTTAGTTTATGTGGCAAAAAAGAATTAAGGTTGTAGATAGAATTAAGGTTGTTAATCAGCTTATGTAGAGCTAAACAAGTTAACCTGGACTATTTATGTTGTATTTATGTAATCACATAAAAATGGAAGAGGGCCTCAGTTGGGAAATCAGGTGATATGATGTGAGAAGAACCCAAACAGCTGTTGCTAACATTGAAGGTAGCAGAAAGGGAGTGTAATACAAGGAATACAGGTGAGGTCTGCAAGCTAATATAAAAATTAGCCTTTGCCTGTTCCTGGAACTATGTACATGGAATTTTTAAAACTCTTAAAATTTTAGGATTGTTACTACTTAATAGTGAAAAAATTTTTCGAAATATTTCCAGGTATATTGAAGTCAGTCTGCAACTTGTGTATATAATACACAATATATATACACTATATATATATATATATATATATATAGAAGTCAGTCTGCAACTTGTGTATATATATATATATTCTTTGAAAGTGGTTTGAAGTTTGAAAATGACTGTGTATAATAGGTTAATATAAAAATTTTAATTTAGAAAGTCTTCATAATGATAGAGTGTGGTACCCTCCCCCCATTGTCTCCTGTTTAAGATTGTAGATTTCAAGGACAGATGCTAAAGTATGAGAATGACCTTAGTTGGAATTTTCCTTCAGGGAGAGGCAGGGGGAGAGAGAAGTGAAGTGGTCAAGGTGAAACAGGTTTCCTGGAAGGCAGGGAAATCAGGATATATAAAGGGTGTGCAAACAAAGAGAAGGATTCGAATAGAGAATTCAGAGGCAATATGGAGATCGGATAGAGAGAGAGATGGGAATCAGCCATCTTGTAGAGTAAAGATGTGAGTCATGTGAGCTTGGCCATGTGGCCATCGGGGGCCTGCAACCCTTGGCTGACTCAGACTGGCAGCATGTATGCTAAATGCAGTTAAGGAGTTTGCAGATTTGAACTCCATGTTGGAGTTTGTTTTGCTCAGTTTGACTTGTATCTGAAGAGGCCATGCAAGGTTAGGCCTGAAAAAAAGGTGGACTTGGCTGGGTCCGGTAACATGAAGTTACTGATACCTGAAGACGACAGAGAGAAGGCAGCGTGGAAGACAAGGAGGAGCACACCAAATGAGTGCCCCAAAGAAAGATGTCTTCAAACAACGTGGAGAGGAACTCTGATTGGCTGACATTGGTGGGATGATCAGGACTGAGAGACTGAGGATTTTTGGGCAATCTGGGAAAAGACTTTGGACAATGCTGAGAGGTTTTGGACAATGTTAAAGTAATCGGAGTTTTCCTTAGATGTTTTTTGTGTAGTTATTAGGATAATTAGAAAATCACTTTGTTAGAAATAAATTAGTCTGCACTGATAGTCTTGCATTGGTTTGGTATTTTGGCTGAGAAGGCTGGGAATGGTGGAAAGGACCCACAAAAGTTTAAACTGTGTTTTTAAGGTTTTTTTTTTTTTTTCTGCAGTTTTTGGAGCTGAAAGCAGAGAGCAGCTGGCTGGCTTTTGCATATCAGTGGTAAAGGTGATCAGTGTAAATGCTAATGAAGAGTGTGTAGCCTGCTTTGTAGAGAGCAGCAGGCAGATAGGTGTATCCAGTTAAAGTTAAAGGTAAATTGCTATTGAACTGTTTGTAGTCTGCTTGGGAGAGAGAGAGAAGCAGGCCTAGGTGTGGTGGCCTCAAGGTAAACGTAAATGAGCTGTTTGTAGTCTGCTTCTGGAAGCAGGCCTGTATGTGTTAAAGTCAAAGTTGAAAAGCCTTTCTTTGGTAACCCATTTCCTTATACCCTGTTTCAATAAGACTTGATATATTTAAGGAATAATATTTATTTTCCTAGTATATGTGTGCATATATCTATGTAGGAGATATATTTTGTATTTTGCTGTATTTGTAATAATGCTTTACAGCACATTATATGATTTAGAGATGTAGGTTAATACTTCTTCAGATATGTATTACACAACACCACAGCCAGTAATCCTCTCCCATAGTATTTCCCCCTTTCCCTTCTTTGTTCTCTACCCAAACTTTCACCCTCTGGAAGTATCCATTCTACAGTCAAATTTTTAAAGGTCAATTTGGGTTATTTTTGTCTGTTTTAAGGAATAGTATTCCTACTGACTGTTATTCAGCGTGGTGATAACCTGAAAAAAGCCTTTCAATTAAATTTATCTCCTTTTTGGAAATTATCTCCTATAGATATACTCCAATAAGATCATGTACCATTTTAAATTTTGTAATGTGTTCATTAGTTTTCTTTTACACCTTATGAAATAGACATTTCAGTCTTTTTCAAAAACATCATCAGTTTATTCCATTATATTAGGATATTCTGACTTGAGATTTCTGATTTTACACACTAGTTCTAAAATAGTTACCTTGAGTGTATTAATTTTTTACCATCACTTTTTTACAGGAAAATACCAAACATAAAAATAGAAGTAAGTATAAACAGTATGCATGTTTATATAGAGACACATCTTCTTATGTTAAAACATTTTTGCACAATTTTTAAAATCATTTCATTTATCACAGATACAGATATTAGGTCTTATGGAATAAAAAGATGCATTTTTGCATGATGATAAATAAAACTTCATTTTATTTTTATCAATAATTTTCAGAGATAGATTCAATAAAAAGTGGTGGTTAGGAGGAAAATATTAGCACATCTACACTGGTGCAACTTTACCAGGCCTTCCCCTTTTGTCTTTTATAGAGATGAGTATTTGGTCATGTTATAAGTACAAAATTTTGTCATAAAACCATCCAAACAACTTTGTGGAATAACATGTTCTTTTGTGTGTGTGTGTTTGCTTTTCATTTGAAAGGATGACATACTGGACACAAAAGCTAGATAACTTCCTTCCTTGAAGGAATTTCTTGTGTCAAGTAGAGTACCACAGAAAAGTGAGAGTGGACAAAAGTCCTGTCAAAAGACCAGTGAGTGAAAGCACAGTAATAAGAGCTCACAGTGATTCAACGTCTATATAAATATTAATCCTAGCAAGCATTTCTGCTTGGCACCACTTTTTTCCCCCTCTACTTTATAGTTAACTATCTAGGGTCCTCTGATGACCTAATGAGAACCAAACTTTTCTTCTAGTATCCATACTACATGAATAGCTTCATTTATTTATTTATTTGTTATACTCAAACAAACCATTTACTGCATTAAAATAAGTCCTCTCTTTTCTCACTAGGGGTTTCCAGTTTTCATAATCCTCTACTTCCTCATGGTTATGTGACCTAATCCTTTTGTTATTTAATACTTAATCCTATTACTTTGATAGTTTCATTTTTAAACCAGTTTAAAGTTTATCTCCATTTCTCTCCCAGCATGACCTAGATACCCTTGAAACACATTTAGTGAAATATAATTTTCTCAAATCTTGCCTCCTGGAGGATTTAGTATAGTCATTATATTTGATGTTTGTTCTTAATTAGTTTGACTTAAAATGCTTTACCTTGTTCAGCTGAACAGCTAGTAAGATTGAAATTGTTAGTTATCTTGTCATTGTTCACTTTTTTTTACTTAAGTTGATAAGATATTTATTCTGGAAAAATTATCTTTACAGTATTTATAGCACTCACCTGATATATTTATTGCTTAAATTAGACACCTATATGTCTATAAGTTGCAAAATGAGCCTTGGGCTTTTCCTTATTCCTTCATGCTCTATGTTTTTCTTATTTATAAGATCTAAAACAGTTGGTAATTACCATTTCATTCATAGCATGTGAGAAATACCATTTGCTATTGAATCCTGAAGATTTAAAAAAATATTTACTTAAATAAGATTTTCATTAATGTTAAAGAAACTAATTCTATCAAATAATAAAGATACATATTTATAACCCACATGCAAGAATTCAAATGGACTTCTAAAAAATTAGCTCTAGAAATCAATTAGCTAAAAATTACAATATTCTCTCAGTAACTTCAACGCTTCAACTATATTGAACTTTTTTCAGAGACTATGTTTTCTTATTTATATTTATGGTGTGTTTTGCTTCAGCTATCTCCTCCTTAGACATCCAGATCAAGAGCTCAGTAAACTGCAGGTGTGTTGTATTTTTTAGGTATAATCTTAACATGTCAAGAAAGAAAACACCTGTTGATCTAGTTTGTGTTATATATAATCCCTTTTTATGGAATTCTGCTTGGAAAACAAAATCATTCATTTTGCATCCCACAAAGTATCTCTAAAAGAAAAAAAATGTATAGGCAAGTGTCCAAGAATGTTTTGTCTGATGGAAATGGGTAAGATAGGTAGCACAGATTAGTGGCGTCCATAAAAACAAGTATCAGTTGTTAAAAATTACAAGAACAATTTTTTTAAAACTAGGTTTCATTGTTCTTAATATTTTGAACTCACACCCAATTATGATTTTCCCTTTGCCTGCTGAGTCATTCAGATATGCTTAGCTAATCTGAACTGAAACTGAATATCTCCTTAAATAGTCTTCCTACTCTCCATATTTGGACTCCTGTTTTGATTCTCATTCAAATGTTGCTATGAATTCACTCAGTCCACTAATAAGAATGAAAGTCATATTGTTGGAAGAAGAAATATAATTTCTACTCTAAGTGGAAGTCATAGACAGTTCTTATATGTGAAATTAAAGTTATACAAAATAAAATATTCTTTAAAAACTACTAATGAAAAATTAATGTTACCTACTAGTCCTAAAATAAAGAACTAAAAACCTAAGATTTCACATATGAAACCAACATGAGAAAAATCTTAAAATGGAGAGAATATGCAAAAATTACTGAAAGACTTAGGTCTGAGAATAGTGTGGCAGTGAGTTCTTTGGGTTTTGTTTTTTCCCTTTATATAGCCTGGTGAGGATATGGGGAAAGTTTAAAAGCCAGAAAGCTGCCAAACCGAAGCAAGTAGAAATCCTAGACTTAGATATACACCAGACTATCACAGGTACCCCAAAACTACTAGTGAAAAAGCTGTTCTGCAGAAGCTGAGAGTAAAAAATTAGACTTTCATTCCCATTCACCAGTAGTAGTCCCTCCTTCCAGTGCAATGTCTCGAGAAACCTAATTGAAAGAGTGACTCTGACCTGTATGCAGTTGTGCAAGGTGTTCCTGTGTTCCCCAGTGGGACAGCTTCAGGCAAGGCCAAGTGAAATGTGAGGATTTTCACATAACTTCACCTATTACAGTGCCAGCAGAGGACAAGTCAGGAACTTTACAAGGCAGCCTTGCCCTTCCAGGGAAGACTTAGTGGAGAGTGTAGATTCCTGCACTATCCAGCACAAGCAAGGATTTCCTTCCTCATAGTAGTCAACATAAGTCAAGGAAGAAATCTAGAATTCTCCCACCTCACTATAACTGAGCAGCACCTTCTGCCATAAAACCAGGTGTCTAAATTGGCATTCACGTTAGTGTCTGTGTCGCTAAAATATACAGCTGAAATAAGTCATGAGTTGCATAATATAATGTCCCAAATGTCTAGATTTCACTCACAAGTCACTCATACAAACAAAAAAATCTCAACTTGAGTGAGAAATGACAACAGAAAACACTAACATGACACATTAAAATTAACTGACAAGAATTTAAAGCAGCAGAATAAAAATGTTTTGACATTTTATAGAAATATTTAAAAAAATTAAAATCTCCGCAAATCAATAAGAACTGTAATGAAACATAGTTTACAATTAAGAAATAGAATAAAAACAGCACCTCAATGAATGATTCACTGGTAGAATGGATACATTTTCTAATTAAATAAATAAACCCTGGCTAAGATTGAGTATAAAATCAGGATAGTTGTTAATACTCTCCTCTATATAATGAATTGACAATAAACAGGATCTTTCAGAACCTCAAAAATAAATCTTTAACAAACTACTGAAAATATTTACATAGTAATAACTGTGCCAGATATTGTAATCTATGTCTCTCCTACTACTACAATGGTCAGTCAAAGAGAAATTAAAACAAACAAAAAAAAAATCAAGTTGAGAAACTTGTGTATGAAACAATTAGCAAATTACATAGATACAGCTAATGGGAGAACAATTAAATAAACAATGCTTTCTGAGATAATGTTTAAAAACTAAAATATAGTATTATTCCTAGAGTTATATCTTATTTAAGAATATTAAAACTAGATTTTGACTAAAATGAACCAAAAACTGATATCCTAGAATGAAGGGATTAATAAAATTAATTCTGAGAGTGGCCTATGTAGGAGATGAACATTAAGAGTTGAGGGGCTCAACAAATCTCGAAGGAAAATAAAATATTTATAAAAACACATAAAGGTATGGTCATGACTAGGTCAAGAGAGGAAAAATATGAATCCACTGCAAGTACAAATTTTGTTCTCAATATACAGAAATGTGCAGTAGCCATTTCATAGGATTACTTCTAAAGCAGATTCCTTAGCAGGGTTCTTTACCATTTTTTGGTTTATGGATACTCAGCAGTCTGAGGAAACTGATGAATGTTTACTGAGAAAATTACTTTTGAAGACTTTCAAAGGCTTATTTCAAATAAAATAATTTGAGCTCCAAATAAATACAATTGTATTAACATTTACTTTAATCTTAAGGTAAAAGAAGTTAAGTTTGCTAAAACAGCTTGGAGATTGAGAAGCAAGGATTCTACTGAGTTGCAAAGAGGTCCACACATTCTAACTTACTTAAAATGCCCAACAAAGACATTTGAAACTTATCCAGTAGGTAAAAATACTCTGACTTGCAGGAAAAATGTGATTTAAATGAGGAAACTAACTGTAATTATTTAAAGGGCATTAAGATAGTGAGTTTTAGCATGAGAAAAATTAATAGCCATTATGCCATTAAAGAATATCATGGTTGCAGTTGTTTTGAAATCTGAAGAAAACTTTAAAAGAAATATTAAAATGCTCATCTATTTTAAAGGTACATATTTACATAAAGCTAAACATTGAATTTTAGTATGCAATCTGAATTTTTCCCTAGTGATCAATTTATTTTTATGTGACCTAGGAAAACCAAAAGATCATCATAAAAAAGACAGGCTTTTTTTTTTTTTTTTTTTTTTTTTTGTAGAAGTGCATGGAAGGTATAAAACTCAATTTTTAAGCAATAAACTAAAGAGAGGATTTTGTCACTAGGATAGATTAAAGTTTTTGACTAAATGAATTTTCTTGCCAAAGGGGCTTACAGTACTTCATAGAATCTATTTTCCTGACAGAATAAATCATTGCATGTGACAAAATGCAGTTGCTCAGAAAGGATTTAGCTCCCTACCCAGCCCCTCCACCCACAACAATTTCCTTTGTTGAAATATATTTTGCAAGATAGCAGCAGTTCCAAACCTCAGATTTCTGGGTGAGAAATGTATTTATAGGTAACAATGAAAGTGTTTACAAGTGATTAAAAAAAAAGAAGTTAATTAATAGGTTGTAAAAGGTATAAAGGGTATAGATTTTAGGTCCTTGTAAGTTGCTTAAGTTTGTTGGGTGATTCAGAAATAGAATGCCATCTACAACCTGAATTCTCCCTGACTCAGTAAGTTCTGCATTTGGCACAATTGTGTAAGTTGTGTTCAGTTTAATGTATATTAGAGTGAGAAGGCAGAGCAGAACACTTGATTAGAAGGGACTGGCGTGTTTATAATAGAAATGTGTAAATGTGGATTTATGTTTTGGGAGTGGGATCCAACAAATGCCACATTTGATGCTAAATATTAATCATGTACATGAATACAGATATCCATTGAGACGCGTAAAACTTAAATCACCTTCCCAAAGGGCTTTTCTCATCATGTTAAAAATTAAAGTCTAGAAACAGATTTAAATGGGAGCAGGTGAACTGAGAGATTAGGAAAATGAGAATTCTTCAAAAGTTGGTTAAATATGTTTATGAATTTTCAGCTGAAGAATTTAGCCTCTATACAGCTTCATTATGATGGAGAAATAGTCTGGATAATCATGGTGTGTGTTACATACTTGTAGTAAGAATGAAAAGTATGAAATATAATGTACAAATTAATATCTTATATTGATTTTATAAGGAACATAAGAGAGGACCTTCTACCAAAGGCAAGGAAATTAGCCCCTTAGTGAAAACTAGCTACATCATTTGTAGGACCCAGTCCATAACAATTATGGAACTGCCTGTTCAAAAATTGTTAAAATTACATGATTGTTACAACAGAGCACGTAATCAAGTTCTGGCCTTTCTGAGTAAACAGGGTTCTGGACAACCACAGAGATAACATGTCCATGATCTAGTCCTCTCTTCTTTTTCAGAACATTTGGAACACCTGTGTAAGAATAGAAAAAAATAATAGCTTGAAAGAAATAAAGGGAAAATAGTACCTCATCATTGTGAGTAAACCTGTTGGTTTACAGAAAAATAATTAGTTTTTAATTTTCTTTAGGGGCTCTGTCTGTCTATCATCTATCTATCATCTTTCTATCTTCACCAACCATTTATTGACCATGGCATGATGTGACACTCCAGCAATACAATAGGTAGAATTGCCTCACTTTCTGCCTCCATGGGTTTCCAGATTTCTCCTTTCTCAGGTCTTAAAATCACATGTTTTCTCTATTGCCAGAAGATAGCTCCAAATCTTATGTTGAAAAAATAGAAGAAATTGATCTGCTTCTTATACTACTATGTGCCATTCTGCCTACAATCTTAATTATATCATATTTCTCTTCCTTTCATTTTACTTAATGATCAGAGTTGACCTATCTTTGTGTTATTGATCAGTTGGTCACTATGACTGTCCTACCAATTCTCATCTTTTCACAGATTTGGCACTTCATATAGCCCTCCCTCTTTTTCTTCTGACACACTAGCTTTTAACCAGGTTAACGATACCAACCCTACTCACTCCTAAACTATGCTAGCTGGTTTAACTCATCTCTTCTCATTGACTACATTGTTTTCAAAATCACACATAAATTCATTTTTTGATAAAATTTAAATAAAACTCAATTTTATTAAGTGCACAGAACTTATTTTCATCAATTTAAGTTCTTCTTAAAACTCATCCCTCCCAAACAGCAAATATTCTTTTTCTAAAAATTATGGAGATAATTTCTGAATAATAATCAATTCATATGACTATAATACCACTTAACTAACTGCTGTGTTTTCTTAGCATCTTTTGATTTTTTTTTTTTTTTTTTTTTGAGACTAGGTCTCACTATTTCTGCCCATGGGACCGTAGGCTCTCGTTGCCCGGGGTACCACGGACTCAAGCAATCCCCAGCCTCAGCTTCCCAGGTAGCTGGGATTACAGGCGTGCACCACCACGCCCAGCTATTTTTTTTATTTTTGGAACTAGGGCTTGCTATGGGCCCCAGGTGGGAATCGAACCACGATCCCTAGCCCTGGCTGCTTCATAGGCTGAAGCTTACAGGCATGAGCCACCGTGCCCGGCATCAATTTTTGCTAAAATCAATGCATTTTTAATTTTTTAAAATTTCTCAGTTTCCTCTATGCTTCTAATTTATAACAATAGTCAGGAAAAAAGAAAATACACATCTCTAAAATTTCTCAGACTGTTTGATATAACTGTACTGTCAGTATGTGGTCTTACAAAGCAATATTTCACATATTCTTTCTAGTTGACAACACACTTTGTATTTCCCTTAATTTTATTTTTCCCCAATGACTTATGAATATTAGGAACCCATGGAAATGGAAAAATCATTAGTAGAATGTTTATTTCACAAATACAGAAAAATACAAGTACACTTTGTCATCTGGAGTTGTAATTTTATTAGAGATTTTCTTGTCTTTTGAATATTGTTTGACATTACATTATCATTATGATTATGATCATCAAAATCATGAAATGTTTAGTGTGCTTGGGCTGTAGCAGTATTAAACAAAGACAATAACCACTTAACCAAACTTATGCCCAGAGACAGCTAATGGGTGAGGTCCCTTTGGAATATAAATATGAATAGATTTTAACATTTAATACATGTTTGAGAATTACAGGTTTTTAAATATAAGGTATCATTTGATACTATCAAAATTCCCATACTTATAACTCTTCAGTTCTTTCAAAAACTGTTAACTGCATGAAAAGTCCAGTCACTTTTTACATAAAACGTATTTATAGATTTTAATGATAAACTCTTCATTTTCTACTTAGATCTTTATCAATGAAATGTTAGAGAAAAGAGCCACTTTTGTCAATTGTGTTCTATGTAAACAGGAAATTTGAATAATCAAAACCAACAGTTTTCCTCTCTATACATGTAGGGTAGGTATGTGTGTTACAGTATATTTACATCTATGTTGTGAATTATTACTGATAACTGCTTAGCCTGATGTTTTGTTTTGTTTTTTTTTTTTGGTACTGCATAGACTACTAAAGATAAGAATGATACCACTCAGAATATGTAGAAGTTGCAAGCAATTTTTGCCCTTTCTCTGAAATAGCTATTATTTTTCTCCAGTAGCTTCTGGGTGCTAAATACAGCTATTTTATTCCAAAAGTCATTCAGAAGAGAATCTCTCAAAGTATAAAATTTTGGTATTAGCCCAGGTTTACAAATGCTGAGCTAATACTCATACAGTTTTAAATTACTGCCTTCTACATTCTATGGATACATTGCTAAAAAGAGATTTGAAAGAAATTTAACATAAAGATATATTTTGACATATGTTTACTATTCATGATTGTGCTTTAGGAATCAAATATGTGGGAAGCAGAAGTCATAATCACAAACTGTATATGCCTTTATGTCATTGTATTGAAAAGAAGAAAATGATAAATAAGATAACATTTCCTTAGGCCATCTACTTTTTCTCAAGAGGGATTTTAGCCTCTATCCAGCATTCCCCAATGTGATTTTATCATACTGCAAACTGTTTATTTCACTCCCTGTGCAATGCAGACAAAAATAAGAATTTCTACGTGAAGACATTTAATTTATATCAAAGCTGAATTTTGCTTTTAGTAGTAGTTCTTAGTTTTAAGGTGTGTCCTGTATGTGATAACATATGAAATAAATTTCTGCATGAGGATAGCTCCAGGGACAATGAAGTGTTTCTGGAAGATTGTACAATCTCTCTCTAACATAAAGAAAATTGCATAACACATCCTATTTCCCTCAATATCTAGGATCCAAAGTTTGGTTTTAAATCTGAAGGTCTTTTAAAGGACTCTTCGTTGTTTATTATAACACATTTGAAATAAAATATATATTTACAAACTTGTTAGTAAATGAATGAGAATTATATCATTTTAATGATAAAAATAATTTATCTGATTCAAAAAGATAAATAATTTATCTGATTCAAAAAAGTACTACTTCAAGTTTATGCTATTCTGGAAGCACTGTCTGTATTGTACAACACTGGTTTTAAAATTTAATTTTACCTTTTTGGAGTAAAAAAGAAATAAATACTAAAGTGAAAATATGAACTAAATTTACCTCCAATAGTTAAAAAGATAACCTCATATATTTTGTTTTTCTTCTTGTCAATTATTTGTAATAATCCCTATGGTTCAGTTTTCTTGCTGTGGGGAAAAGAATGGAAAGTAAATGAGGAAAGTCAGAAAGTTGTCAGAAAAAAAAAATAGAATCTGGATAGTTAATACATAGGATCATGTGGTAAAAGTATACATGAGAAACTGGATAAACAAGCTGTGCAGCAGAACAAATGACACTGAAATCTCAGTGCCACAAAACTACAGAATTAACTCCTCATTCAAATTACAAGTTGGACAACAGTTGGCCATTTGCTGTATTCATTTTGATCTGTCAAGAATGCAGTCTATTGGAAATTCCTGTTGGCTTATGCTTCTATGACTATTGTAGTACTAGAAAATGAGAAAATGCAAGAACAGTGAGAGTGAGACAAATTGCACACAAACCATTAAGTATTTGCATGGAAATGACAAAAACCTTAGCAAATCACATTACCACATACTAAATCAAAGGTGAGAAAAGTTTAGAAAATCCCCAATAACATTCTTCTTATTAAAAGTATTTTTTCATCATAGAAGTAAATAAATGCCCCATGTTGTTTATGCATGATGTAATATCCCTATCAACCTTAAATATGGTTCCTTTTGATCCACAGACTAAAATTCTTAAGAATGTATCATCCTGTACAAACTATGTAATGTAGTTGTAGTTGTAGGTCGTTGCTAAAAAATACTCCAATTAAAAAGGGAAATAGAGATATAAATTGATAATTGTGCCTCGGTAATTTTTGATTACTTATGAACAGTCCTACCTTGGGTGTAAGAAATTTACTTAATTAGACCAACATTCCCTTCTCTGAAGGGGCGATCCCCGTACTTCTTTTATCTGATGACCCTGGTTTCCCATTTGTTCTTAGAGATGAAGAACATCTGAAATTACCGAAACACTAAGTTCCATTGAAATTACTGAAATCACCATTCTGGATGATGAGCAGCTTAGTCTTATTTCTACATAAAGAAAATTGAATCCTAAGGGGAAATCAAAGTTATCAGTTGCCCATAGGCCTATTTTGAAAGTTCTATTTTTTTAACATGGTCTTTATTTGAGCAATGCAGGAAGAGACATGATTGCCAATATTTATACTAATTTCATATATACGCATATATGTACATAAATGTAAAAACATGTACTAAGTCAACAGACTGAAAATAAGATGTTCTAAAACATTTTAAAGGTCAAAAAGGATTTTGAATAAAATAGCATTTCATCTAATCATTTACCATTCGATATCTAGAAGTGAATACAGAGTTGATATAGACAGGTAATAAACTTTAAAGGGCTCTTAAAGACTAGTTGATAAATCATGAAATGGCAATGGTATCATGGGAAATGGGAAGTATTATTTCATCTATGGAGGTCCCCCCCCCCAATGTTACTCTCTTCCTTGACATTTAATATCGATTTAAACTAATATTCCCCACTGCAATGAATAATTCATTGACTCACAGAGGGTCATTGAGTTACGTAACTCCACAGTTGTCCATTTAACAGCCATGTGTTCTCTCAGATAAATGAGACAGAATACTTTAAGTTGAACCCCTGGTGATTTTAACAGAAAGCATATTAATTGAATGACCAACATATTATACAACTTTCATTAAAAGGCAATGGTAATTATATGACTTCTAATTTAAAGAACAGGCATTAGTGATGAATCTAATGAGGAACAAATGACCACACACTAATTTTACATTTGTTTTTTAACTAGAGATAGGAGATGCTTTTCAAGTGTAGAACTCATTTGAGTAAGAGTTACCGAATTTATTGTAAAAAAGAATATACTGAATATTTTGAACATTTTAATATAGGTTGAAAGGAATCGGTTATCAGTGATTTTAGTTTAGTTTTCCCCTTTATCCCTATATATGCACTTAAAAAATAGGATTGCAACCTATCAGAAAACCCATAACTTATGTTTCTCTTCCCCATCCTAGATTTTTTACAGTGACTAACCACTGAAAATTACAATGTAGACTTTTCTATCCCTGACCCACTTTCTCATTTGCCACCTAGTAATCCCATACCCACAATCACTTACCAGAATCCTTACTTTTACATCTCTTCCCTATGGCCTATCTGAGCAAATCTATAGAGGTAATTTCCAATTTAGTGTTAATTCAGTCATTATGCTTCTCTTTCTGTTTAACTTCATACCTTCCATGTTGATACCTTCCATGTATGCATTACATACTGCTCAATTACAGTGAGCAAATCACAATTTTTATACTAATGTTACCATTTCTGGGATATTGTGGGAAAGAAATCTTTACTAGCCTCTGATTGCTAGAGTGTTGAATTTTATCACTAAAACAATCACTCAAATATCTCCAAAAATGGAAAGCATTCCTTAATTATCTTCATATTTGAGTATTATGATATTCACTTATCCTGGCAGGAAAAATACATGGGAAGTGTTTAAATAGGAAAGCAAGCTACATTTTTGCTTTCCTGCTTTTTTCTTTTCCTGCTTGAGATCATAATTGTATTTCTAGAGAATGGGAGACTAGGTTGTAGATAGATAGATGATTGATAGATGATAGATAGATAGATAGATAGATAGATAGATAGATAGATAGATAGATAGATAGATAGATAGATAGATAGATAGATAGATAGATAGATAGATAGATAGATAGACATAATTACCTATGTTTGGGTGAATTATTTCATATTTTCCATGAGTCTTTTATCCCCTCAACAGTAGAATTATAATTTAGAAAGACCTATTACAAATGATTGCTTTATCACTTAGGCTATATTCAGGAGGAACTCTATCTGATCAGTATGAATGAAAAATCTGGTAAAAGATCACAGAACTATCTTTCAAAGACTATTAAAAATACATAAAACAAAAGTTAAGTGAATCTGGAGACATACAGTTCCTCAGTGATCAAGAACAAGATGAATACTACTCTTTCCTCAAAAATATTTTGTCAAAGTAATGGGAGAAGAGTCTTAACAAAAGGCAAAAGTTTGAAGATGTCAATATAGCTGTGAAAATTAAAGGACCAGGTTCTGAAGGGTTGGGGTCAATAGGAAAGTGAATCTAAATGTGTGATCTTTGTAGCAATGTAAGACACAACAAAGCTGAGGATGTGAAGAACTCAGCAGAGAATATAGCAGACACAGAGGCTGGAAGATAGAAGTGTCCTTTAGCCTTCACCAGGCATAATGACCTAGCAACACATGTCAGTAGAAGGTCAGAAAGAGGATATGCTGGTAGTAAGAGGAAAAAATGCTGCTAGAGCATATAAATTTTAGGTCTTCACTGAAAACAACACTAATATCAGAAAATAGACTTTAAGGAAAGAAGAAATTAAAGGGCAAATTCACTGGAAAGACAAAAAATTGTAAAATCTATATATAGTAACAACCTTAGAAATAGAGAAAAATCCAACAGAATTTAAAAAATCCATAAATTTCTTTAATGTAAATGTTTTTCATATATGAATTTGATGATATATTAAGATGATATTTTAATTTATCTGCAAATATAATAGTTAACAAAATGGAAATATCTAGAAAATAAGTCAGCTTTCAATAAATTTCCAAAGATGACAGTCAAAATTTTAATCAATTTTCATTTACTTTAAATATATAAGTAGTATAACATAAATTAAGATGATACTTCTAATTGTATATTTATACCTGTAACATTTATAAAAATGAACATATCTAGGTTAGAAATTGTTTTAAAATTTTTAATAGATTGAAATCATACTAAGAATTTTCTATAATAAGGGGATCAAAGTAGTAATAGCATAAATATTTTTGTTAGAGGCTGCTAGCAGGACTCATGCTAGGAATGAAGTAAACTTCATGCCTCTCTTATCTGTCTTCAGAACACTGAAGACGAAATTGCATGATTGATCTCCGGTGGGCAGAGTCTCCATTCCTCCAATGTTTACCTTAAGAAATATTCCTTGGGAGACACCAACAAGTTTATGGGTGAATCTCCTGCCTGCCATTATCTCATGGGAACTAATGTTTAACCCATTTTTTGTGCCCTAGCCATTAGTCTTCTGTAGTTAACTGGTCATAAAACATTCTCTTGGCCAACTTTTTTCCCCTTTTACTGAATGCCTTTATAAGGATAGTCTTCTGTAGTTAACTGGTCATAAAACATTCTCTTGGCCAACTTTTTTCCCCTTTTACTGAATGCCTTTATAAGGACTGATGGGGGTACATTAAATTGTTACTAGTTATGCTCTGGTAGCACACAACATTTAGCTGTGTCACTGACTCTTTACAGTTATAAAAATTAATAGCTATTAACACATTGAGAAACATTTATATAACTCATCAAAAAAGAAATCAAGTTGAAAATAGAAAATATTCTGAATTGTATAATGCATTCAACATTTTAATCTATGTTTTTGCAGTGAAGGCTCTAAAGCTGTTCTTAATAAAAAGATGTCTCTCTTTAAGTGAGTATATTAAAATAGGTATGACTTTTATCGATTATGGGCAAATGTAAAAAATAAAGCAATACTAATGCAATAAGAAAGAAAAGATGACAAAAATGGACAAGTAGATCCATTTGAATGAGTAGATCAAAAAGGATATCTAAATGGATTATAAACTTATGCAGTGACATTTAACATTAATAACACTTGAAAAAATGCAAATGACAGCAGTGTGCTTTATCTATGAGCACACCAGCATGACTAATTTTAAAATGATAATGTAAAATATCAGCAAGTATTTGGAGCAACTACAATTTCCTTTTATTTTTATGATCAAAGTGAAAATTAGTAGAGTCATGTTTTAAAACAATCTGGAAATATCTAATAAAAAGTAGACCTAACCTCCACCTGCCTAACAATGGTACAATTTGTTATTAAAACACTGTAAATATATGTAAAAGGAATTTACATAGCAGCAGTATTCCTACTACCCCAAAGCTGGAAACTACTCATGTCCATCAAAAGTACAAGTAAGCAATCACTATAGTCAGAGTGCAAAACTACTCAAATTTTTAAAATTATGTTCCATGAAACCAAGATATAAATTAACCCCCCTCAAAAAAATATGTATATAGGCATAGAAGAGAATATGCTGAATAACTGCACTGACATGAGCTTCAAGGAGAAAGAAAATTTTGTTAGAAATCAGGTTAATGATTACATTTGGTTGGAAATCTTTGGATTTGTTATCATATATGTCTTGCTTATTCATTTTCTTGAGTATTTCATTAAGGACACATTTTTATCTACCTGGGAAATTCACTTCTGTTAATTTCATACTTGAAAGAGAGCATTGATTGATAAAAAATTATTGACACTGAAACAATCTTCCTCTTTGAATCTGTTGCAAATGCTTTTCTACTCCCCAATATCAAGTGATAATTGGAAATCTGATGCCAGTTTTGTTTCTTGTGGACTGTGTGTGTGTGTGTGTGTGTGTGTGTGTGTGTGTGTGTTGGATATCAAAAGGAATTCATCTTTGTGAAAATGGCTTTAAAAATTTTATCAAGTCCTCTTGATGTGTCAATATATAATTTAAATGCCATAATCAAAACTTTTAGTCAAAAGTTTAATTTTTTTAGACTATTTTAAATAATGTTTGAACATTTCCTATATTTTTCTTACAACACTGTATTTAACATTATGTAAGGTTCAGGCATACATTACTGAGAATCAACATGTACCTATGTTATATTAAGTTGGTCACTAAAATTCTGTTTTCAGAGTTTCTTGAAAAGTCATTAGAAAATTACTAGAATCTTTCCTCCCTAAATTAAGACTCAATTAGTACATGTTAGTCTCTGTTCTTAGTCCCTATTAAAACTTTAAGTTTTGATTTTGGTATTCATAATTTACTTTACTTTACAAAATTACTTTTCTCTCATTTTTATTTTTAATGTTTTCTGATCTCTGTTTTATTTTTAACAAAATTCACAAAATAGTGAATAAATACACTTTTAAACTATCATCTTAAAAGTCACCATTAGGTCATAAGAATTAAAAATATGTAACTTTCCACTGAAACAACCAAATTAGAGATAAAGCACTGGAGAATCACACTGGCCATCACGCTGGGTAAAACTGGGTTAGCAAGATTAATTTTTTTTTAATTGAAGTAATATTGGTTTAAAATACTATATGACTGAAGGAAATAGGGTCACAACTCCTCAGCTATGTCATTTTGTTTTTAATTTGCATTTTTTCTATAAAGACCATGCTGTCACATGTCTTCTTTTTTTTTGTTGTTGTTGTTTTTGAGACTAGGTCTCGCTATTTTTGCCTGTGGAACCACAGGCTCTCGTTGCCCGGGATACCACAGACCCAAGCAATCCCCAGTCTCAGCTTCCCAGGTAGCTGGGTCTACAGGCGCACGCCACCATGCCAGTTATTTTTTTGGAACCAGGTCTCACTATGGGCCCCAGGCGGAACTCGAACCGTGATCCCTAGCCCCAGCCGCTTCATAGACTGAAGCTTACAGGCACGAGCCACCTTGCCTTGCCCACATGTCTTCTACTTCTGCTAGTTTTTAAAGTTTTTGTTTTTGGTGAGCAGTACAAGAAGATGTGGTATAGATACATAATAGAGCAATATTCATTGATGAAAATAAACTCATGCATTTTGCAGCAACATAGATGGAACTGGATTATGTTGAGCAAATAAGCCAAAAGGAGAAAGAAAACAAACAGGCAATCAGACATAGACAAACACTAAAACTGACCCCTGAAAGCTGAGTATAATGAGACCATGAGAGTGGGAGAGATGAGAATGGTGGAGGTGAGTACAGTGGACCCTGGGTACTTTGGCACTGGCAATGCTATGGACTACACTTAGGTGAAAGCTTATGCTCCCAGAACACAAACAAGGTCAATTATAAAAAAAAGAAAAATAGATAAAAATTCTGTCTTTGTAGTTACCTTAGTTTACTGAATCTCCTTAATGATGGTGACATGCCCTTTTTCTCAATCTTACTGATTCTAATAAACTTTTTTGTTAGGTACTTTGTGTGTTTTCTTGTCATTCAGTGATAGGAAACCTGAGCATTAATTCCGTCTAATAAGCAAGGTTTGAGAAATGCCCTTGGCATAGCTGTCTGGTTACTAAGTAGTGATCAAAATAGATTCAGAGGAATGACAGGCAGATTTTTAATGACTTTATGCCACTACCAAGTTCCAATAGCAGTCTTTGATCTAAAGTAATTCAATTGATCTGAAATACAGATTCTTACTGCTTCATTCTAAGTATCAATAATTGATGTCACCAAAATTCTCTGCCAAAATTCTCATTTTCCTTCCTTTCTGAGTTGAAGTTGTAAATATTACTCTAGCCAGACTGTGATACATTTGCAGTTCTAAATGAACTTACACACATCCTTTCCAAAAAGTTTCCAGATAAGGTGATATGCCTGGAATAGGCATGTGAGAAGAGAAAAGGGATGTTTTTTGGTGGTCCAAGTATCTGTATTTGGCTATGGGCTATGTTAAATGGTTGATCTGATCCACCTTAGTGGAGCAAGGGAAAGTGGGATGTCCCACAGTCTAGCTCCTGACAATGTTCTCAGTGTATTTTACAAAGGAACAACCCATTGTCTCCTGCTGAACTTTGGTGATTGGTTCATAACTAATTTTAGTTTAGATTGGTGATTTCATCACTTTTCCATTATCTCTGTATGAAATGACAAAATGTTATGAAAGAATATGCTGGGAACTCCTTGTCAGAAACCAGGTGATTTAAATAGAAGTTGAAGTCTCTATTTTTAAATAGAAGTTGAAGTCTCATCATTTACTCCCTTTTGTGGTCAAGTAATTGTCTTTCCTTTTGTTTCTTAATCTCAGTTGTCCTACTTAAGAAGCATATTAAGTGTGCTTGAATGGAAGAAAGTGTAATACATATAAGCTGTAAACAAGTCAATAGATCCCAAAATAATCTTTTTACAAGTAACACATTACATTTTAACTCATATTTAGCAAAAATCTAGAAAATGCAAAGTTATCCCGTGCCTCAAAGATGCTAAGTTCGCGTGTATGGAAATTT
>PVHY01006590.1:0-73390 GCA_004024945.1 Uropsilus gracilis | reverse complement strand
GTCAGGAGGGAGGACGGCCCCACATCACAGAGGGTGGGCCTGAGGCTACCTGTTAATCCGGAAGAGCCTACAAGTTCTTCCGGAATGAAGAAATGATTTCCGGGGAAGGGTGTGCCTCGACCTGGCCCTCCCCGGGAGCTGCATCGGACCCTGAGCAGCAGCAGCTCAGGGATGGTGGGGGGTACTCACCGAGACCATCCTGCCCTCAGAGGGCATAAAGGCGGGCCGATTGCTGAGGCGCAGCTTGGTCTGCAGCGTGTTGAAGTTGATCTCCAGCTGGCACTTCTCCTGCACTTTGGGCGGCTTGTGCAGACGCCGGTAGTCCCGGAAGTCCTCCAGTTTCTGCTGCATGGCGTGCATGGTGTTCTCAGGTGCCCGATTCTCCAGCCAGGGGATGGTGCGGCGGATCCACTCCAACAGCTGGGGGGATAGCCGGGGGTGTGAGGAGGCCGGGAGAGGGCTGAAGCTTCCCTCCCTTCCATGGCCCCACTTGCACAGAGAGGCTTGAGAACTATTCTCCTGACACTCCTCAACCCCATCCAGGCCATTCCTAGCCTCAAGACCAGGTTCCAGGTACTCCCTTTGAGAGTGAAGTCTGGCCACTAGAGTATTTTAACACCTGTCAGCACCACCCAGCCTCCCCACTCTGCCAGAGCAAGAGCCCTGGATCTGTTTCCTTATCTACCCTGTGGGGGGGATTTACACTTGTTCCCTGAGGTCCTTGCTGCCTGACCTTTTAGGGTTCTACAATATAAGCTTCTGGCTCAAAAGGTAAGAGTCTGGCTTCTAGGCACAGGCTGGGAACAGCCTGGGTTGGTTTCCTTGAGCTGAGATGATGCAGTGAAGACAGATGAGGCGTGGAAGTGATGACATGGAATACTGATCACTTGTCAGGTACCAAGTGCATCACTGTAATGAGCTCACCTGATGATGACAGGAGCCCCGTAGGCTAGGTACTGGAACTGTCCCAGATTACAAAGGGGGAAGCAAGGCACTGCCAGGTTACTGACTTGCCAAGGTGACCCAGCTAGAATGGTGCAGCAGGCATTTAAACCCAGGCACTTGGGTTCTTTTTTTTTTTTTTTTTTGAGACTAGGTCTCACTATGTTGCCTGGGGTTGTCTTGAACCCATGGACTCAAGTGATTCCTAGCCTCAGTCTCCTAGGTAACTGGGATTACAGGTTTGCACCACTGTGCCCGGCTATTTTTTTTTTTTTTGAGATTAAGTGTTGCTATGTTGTCCAGGGTAGTCTCGTGGACTCAAGTGATCCCTAACCTCAGCCTCCCAGATAGCTGGGATGATAAGTGCATGCTACTGTGCCCGGATAAGGCTTCTTCACTTTAAGGAAGAAGTGAAGCATGAGCTAAATGTAGTCAGTGGTAGAAGAGCAAACTCAGCCTGCTGCCCTCCCTTCTCCTGAGCACGAGTGCCACTAAGTTAGCCTGAGCCAGCACTGATTGATGCCTGGGCCACACCTGCTCAGAACCAGACACACTTCCTAACATAAGCAAAACCCAGAGGACAACAGTGACATAGGCAAGATCCAGCAAGGTAAAGGCGTTTCCCAGGTCCACTGTTGTCAGGGACAGAAAAAGTCCAGAACTCAACTTTCTGAAGCTGGGAAATTAGCCCCCAACCCACCTCTCTATTTTCAGTGAGAGCCAGAGCAGAGACAAAGATGCCCTGGGTCAACTATGTTGGGATCGTGGGTTATCCAGCCAAGGACTGGGCTCAGGGGTAGATTAAGAGGTATGGGTTCAGGGGTTCCCATTCCTCCCAGAGTGCAGTGACATGGCCTTGCTGGAGTCAGGCCAGGAGAACCCAGGGGTACCCACATCGCTGGCCAGCTTCTCGTAGTCTTCCATGAGCTGCTCATTCTCCTGGTTGACAGCCAACACCTTGCAGATGCGATTGGCTGCTGTCTCCGCCTGGCAACAAGAGAGAGAGTCAGGATCAGCTGCTCCCATAGCATGAGCACCGGTCCACCCTTGTGCCAACCAAGCCTCCTTCCACCCCAGCAGTTCCATGTGGCTGGAGACAGTTCCTGGGAACTTGATATCACTTCTTCCTCACCATCTTGCACAGCCCATGGAGCGTACCATGGATCAGCCCTAGATAGGTCTCGGTCAAGGTGCCAATGGCTGCACTGGGGCCCTGGAGAAAGGCCTGAAGGGCATGATGGGAAGAAGCTCATCCAATGACTAATAGGATCAAAGTGCTCAGGTCAGATGGAGAGATGAGGGAATTCATGGCCCTTTTAGAATTCCAAGTGGGGGTCCCGGGATCTCAAGATTCAGGTTCTCAGGTTAGATCTGCCTGGATCATGGAGGAACTCAAATCCTGGAATAAGGTGCTGAGAAGCAGCAGGGCTGCTCAGGATCCTTGCAGAAGCTCTCAAGTCTCCTCGTCCAAAGCCCAGAGAACTTTAAAGATGATGCAGGGACCCCCATTGCATGAAGGGAAAGACGCTCAGCAGTCAGGTTGCTGCACAGAAACCAGATGCAAAGCCCCAGACACTAGAATGGGCCAGGCATTCCTAAGCCCACTTTTGCCTAGTGATTTTTTTCAGTTCTGCTGAAGCAGATGTTGCTGTGAGAAGATGCCGCCAGGTATGCTGGGGCCCTAGAGAAGGGCCACCCAGCAGATGACAACGGTTTAAGGGCTAGAAAGATGGGTCTCACAATTGGTTGATGAACAAGACAAAATTGCAGCCAGATGAACCGAGCCTAGGCACAAGTAAGAACATCTTGAGAGTGAGTACCCTCAAGGAAGGACTAAGAAGAGCTAAATGCTTTCCCCTAGCAGATTTCTCAGAGGACACACACCCACCAAATCACAAGACTGGTGGGTGACTGCGTTGGGATGAGTGTATGAGGGGGCAGAGTGAGACTGTCCCCAAGGTTCTTCCAAGCTCAAAGTCAAGAGACCAACCCCTCCAATGCGAAACAGCAGAGAGGGTGAGCAGCCTAGGAACTATGGGCTAGGACAGTAGGCCCGTGAGTCCTCCAAAATGGGGACTTCAAGAAACGTAGGCAAAACGCATGTTTTTACACCCTCATCCCCTGACCCCCAACTCAACTCAACGTCTACTACTCACCTGGAACTCCTAATGGACCACCCTTCCTTTTGAGAACCAGCACGTAACCCTGGGGAATCCCAAGTGACCAAGAAGAGGGAAATACCTGCCTGAGCTGAACCCAGCAGACGTGGGGAATAGGAAAAGCAGCTGAGGAGTGGAGGGGAGGTAATGTGCCTGATGCCTTGATTAGTACCAGTTATCACCAGGGCCACTTCCACGGAAATTGACAGCAGGGGGCCTCGGGGGTGGCTGCAAAGGCCATTGTACCAACACCAAGAGGTAAGAATTACAGGCCACGCTTCTCACAGACAATCAGCAGCGATGGCTGCGGTGTGTGATGATAAGGCCCACCCTATGTGCCATCCCCTGACTCAGTTTCAAATCTGGGCTCAGTGGTCATCTACTTTGAATTGTGTGTCAATTTGTCAAGTTGTGGACTGAGCAAGGTCTCCATGCATGGAATTGTAGATGACACGTCCTGTGGGCTCCAAGGGCCCCACCTGTCCCTCAGAGCCCACTGGTTGGTCATAGGGGGCTCCTTTGGACAGAATGGGGGGAGGGGGGAGACTGGATTCCCCAGTGGGTTTCCTGGGGACCTTTCACAAAAACCTAGCCTCTTTTGCAAGACTTTTTCTCACAGTCTGCCCTCTCCCTGGCTGGCTGCACCAGGAAAGAGTGACTGAGAAGACTGATCATTATCACCAGGAAAGCAGTCTGGAAATGAGGCCTGGGAAACAGCACAAAAAGCAGACTCCATCAAAATGGCTTCGAGAATAGTTCAGCCCCCACTGTACTTTAGGAAGGAAGTCCTAAAATCAGAGTTGACTAGACAATCTCAGAATTTTGGTGCCTCCCTGAACCCCCTGCTCAACTCCCTCCCCAGGTACACCCTTGCTGAGTGACAAGTAAACTTGCCTCCACTTCAGTACTTTAACAAAGAATGGCTCAATCACCCACACCCCCACCCTCCAACCTCAGGACAGGCACAGAGGACCAGCTCAGCAAGCACAACTGGGAGAGACATCCAGGACACAGTCCCTGGAGCAAAAGGGAAGCAGCACATTGGAGTGGGAGCTGGGTCTACCCCAGTTCCTGATTTTCAGTTTTTCTCACTTTTTTCTCCCAAGGTTACAAGCACCCTCTACATGCTAGGGGATTTGGGAGAGAGGTACCCAGCAAATCTGCTCCAAGGAGAGATTTGTGCAAGGGGAGGAAACTCTGAAGTGACATGACTTCAGAAAAACACTGGGAGAGTCCTGGCTCCATTGCTGCAGGCAGAGACAAGTTACTTTGGAATCCAGGCCAAGAAACAAGCAGGGCACCCAGAATTTTCTGAACTTGACAGAATTTGCATGAGATTGGGATGCAAGCACCATCTTCCTTGGGCTGAGAAAACACTGCACAGGAATCAGCAAACTGATCACCTCCAAGTAGGAAAGGATGCGATTGCTAGAAATCTGAGTTTATCTTTCTTTGGTGTGTATCTCTACAACATGCTTTAAGACCAAGTACTATACCACTTAACCTTGGATACTATATTTGGTTTTATATTAGACAAGTTTTTTCTAAAGTTACAAACCATCACTTCTGGAGGACTTCGCCCTCCCAAACAAAGCCCTCAGCAACCCAGCCTCAGTGCAATGCAACCCTACTGACCAGTATCCAATGAGATGGTGCCATACAACTCAGGGAGGAGCCACCCCCTATAAGGTGAGTCAGGTGACATTTAAGCAAAGCTTTCCCAAGCTGAGCTAGAATCGCCCATCCCTTGCTCCCATGGTGACCCACTGCCAAGCCTCTCTCCTGTCCCAGATCAGCACCCTGCTTGGTGGCCCTGCAGTGAGGGCCCCAGAGCCACAAGTGTCTCAGACAAAGACCAAGCTCCCCAAGGTGAGTGTGGGCAGGATCGGCCTAGAGAGCAAAGAGCATGGTCCCCACCCCAGCCGCTGTTCGTGCCCGCCACCCCCCCACCCGCCCCAAGCACCAGATGGGCATTAAACTTCCTCTCCTCTGCCATACTGCAGTTCATGCAAGTGGCGACTACCTTCCTCATTTACACTGGCTCCATCCCCACATCCCCTGACCCTTCACTTGCAGGCTCCTGCTCAATTCTTAAGACCTTAAAACTCAAGGGTCTTCTGCTCTTGCCCACCTCCATTTCCTTCAGCCCTGCCACCTGCTGGGTGTGTAGCAAGGTGAAGCAAGGCTGCAGCCAGGCCATCACTGGCATCTGTGATGGGAGAACAGCTTTGCCCAGAAGGTCTAGAGGTTTCCTAGAGAACAGGAAAGAGGTTTTCTACCCTGCGAAGAGTCACAATGCTCAGTAGAGAGACCAAGAGATACAATGGATGGAGGCAAAAACACCAACTACTCCTAAAAGCATCCAGAAATTCCTACCACAGATCAAGTTCATGCCTTAAAGGACTGTTTCTCAGAAACAATTCCCAAGAGACTTGTAACAAACTCCAGAGATCTGGTCACTCTACCCACTTTAAATCTCTATAGGGAAGGAGAAGGAAGAGGAAAGCTGAGCAAGAATTAAAAACAAAACCATCTTATCAGACAAAAGTAGGTCCTCATGTGATAAAGAAAATCAACAACCTTGCATGCCATACACCTGTACACTAGGCAGGTGTGCACGCATGTGCACACATGCATACATGCACTCAATGTGCGCCCTTCTAGCTCCACAATCCAAAGCTTGACAAGAGAAGGCAGACAAGATGGAGGGCACTGGGCATGGGTTTTGAAAAGTGTCCCCTGTGCTGACATCAGACATCAAGACAGTCCAGAGAAGGTATAAAGAATCTTCCAAGAGAATGGGGGGGAGGGGAGGAGGGAGGGAAGGTCCCCTCCTCCACCAACCTGCTCAGCTCTGAGTGAAGCCCTTCAAGTGGTGAGAGGAGCTCTGGGGAGAGGACCCCAACCCAGGACCTGAGAGGAGCACCTGTCCCACTCTCCCACCTCCGCTCCCACCCCTTGCCCTCCAGCGAGTGACTTTGTCCTTGAATGTGGACAGAAAGCGCATGAAATGGTTGCAACAGGGATGAGTGAAGGGGAAGAGGGCAGGGAGGGAGGTGGTATGAGACTGGGGAAGTAGAAAAGTAGGTCACCACACACACACACACACACACACACACACACTCAGTCTTACCACCCCACCCCCTTCCAAGCATTATCATCAGCCAGGACACAGGGAAGGTTTCAGAGACAGGGAAGGCCAGTGTCGACAGGCTTAGAGCCCAGGACAGAACCCCCGAAGAAGCAGGGGAGAGAGAAGGAGAGAGGAAAAGGGGGAACCACAGCAGCGAGCCCAACCTGGCTGTGGACACAGGCAAGCAGGCTGTGGTGGCTGGGGCTGGGGGCCCACTGAGGCAAGTAGATCAATGCTGCTTACACTCTGGCTGAAAGAAGGGAGGTAAGAGAGGCCCAGAAAAAGTTGACAAGAGAAAGCAGCAGCAGAGGTGGGATGAAGAGAAGAGAAAGCAGGAGGCAGGCCAGAGAAGAGATTGAATGGGACTGGCAAGGACTGGGCATCCTGAAAGGACAGGGTATCTGGTAGGGGAGCCCCCAGCCCAGGAGGGGCTGGTCTCCTTCACAGCACCAGTGAGGCCTGGAAGGAAGGTGAGGAGGGTCTTGAATGCCCATCCAGGCAAGGAACAGGGAGGGCTGCTGCTAGTTCATGCAGTGCCTTTGTATAAATGTTTAAAAGTACCTCTTCCCCAAGGCAATTCTATGGAAATCTTGTCACACTGATTAAGCTAGAAGACATTTTTGCTGCCACCTGCAGGATTATTTTAGTAGTAAATATTCAAATTTTCATGATCTATGGTGTGCACATGGCACTCTTGTGTGGTGTGCAACCTGCACCACTGTCCATGGCAGACCCGGTTGGGAAGGATCAGGCTGGGCTCTGGACCTCTGGCCTAGACACCAAGGGGGAAGATTTCTCCCTACCCTGGCTGCTGGATAATTCAGGAGAATAGTCCTGCCCAAGCAGGAAGGTGAGAGTGAGGAAAAGGGATCTGGATGTTTGAGGGGAGAGTCAGGAAGCAGAGCCAAGAGCTGTGCTGCTAGGGACAGGGCTCATGACTTAGAGACCAGGGAAGGAGCTGAGACCACATGATTCCTTCCTGTTTATGGTATCTACTTCAGCCAGTGTAACATGACAGGGACACTGGGACATCCAGAGGCTGGGGTTCTCTGGCGTCATCAAGTATCCTGATCTCAGAGAGCACTATAACCTCCTGCAAAAGGAGGAAGGGGCTCTCTATTCCCTCCTTTCATTTCAGGGGCTGCTGCTGGAGAATGCATGAGAAATAGAAGAGATGGACAAAAAGGGAGACGAGAATGGGCGAGGCCAAGGGAAAGCTCACCTTCTGCGCACCCAAGAAGGCATGGCAGTGACATGAAACATTAGGTCACATGGCCTTCCCATCCGGCCTTAGCGTGCCTACACATCTGTACAGAGAAGGAGAAGAGGTTGAGAGGAGAAAGCAGGCAGCAGCAGCACAGAATAAACCCAAACAGCCATGGTGAACGAGGACACAAAACAGACAGACACAGACAGAAAATGAGGGAATGGGCAGAAAGAGAAAAAAATGAGATGGCAGGAAGAGAAAGGGGTGGGGTGGGAAAGAGCACCCACTGAGACAGGGGGGAGAGAGCACAGGAGAAGCAGGAGAAGGCGGGGGGTGGGGGGAGGAGGGGAGAGGCAGGGCCCCATCATGCATTTCAAGACAAGTCACTCAGACTCCATGCAGAGGTGGGTATTGCTGAGCCCACACAGATCCTCCGCCCAAAGCCCTGCAGGCCAGGCTGCAGCTCTGTGTTCATGATGGCATGGGTGCTGTACTTCCTGGGTCATGCCTGGGAGGGGGACCCGGAACTGGGGTTAAGTCAAGTGAGGACAATCTTCCAATCTTCACTGCCAGCAGTGTGAAGGGCACGCTTCAGAGGCTTCCTTACAGAGACAGGATCACACACGACATGGGAAGGGCCTTGCTGCTGCCTACCTCTCCCAGTCCTCCGTGGGCTTGCGTTCAGGAGAGCAGGGTGGTCTACTGTGAGGGACTGGATGGGTCATGAGAAGGCACATGGGCCCAGCCCACAGTGGCCCTGGGCAGGTTTCCTGAGTCTTACCCATGAGCAGGAGAAAGGGGTACCTTCTGAGATCTTTGCAAAACAGTTGAGACAGGAACTATCTCCTGCAATGGGCCTCCCTACGGGAAGCCCTGTTGCTTGGTGAACACCCTCGGCTTCAGCAGAGGTGGGTCTGGGGTGCAACCAAAGGACCTCCCAGGTCTCCAGGAGCCCCGTCCCCTTCCAGCCCCGTCCCCTTCTGAGTTAGCAGCACACATGCAGCCCCTCCTGCTTAATCCGGCCAGCCACCTGTGTCCCAGAGAACTCTGGCTCAGTTTCTTGGAGACAGAAGAGGAGGAGGAGAGCAGAGGTGCAAGGAGCGGGGAGGGAGGGCAGGAACTGAGCCGAACAACACGCCACACCAGCACCAGGGTGAACTCTACAGAAGAGACAGACCACCTGAGTGCCACGAGGGACAGGAGGTGGGTGAGCATGGCTGGGGATCCAGCATGAGGTGAGCTGAGCAAGGAAGGAACAGGGGCCCCAGGTACCTTTTGGGCTCCAGAGAAAGCATGATAGAAGCTGGACACGTAAGTCATGATGGCCTTCTCATCCGGGCGGGCCGTTCCTACAATGTCTGTAAAGAAAAATCTGGCATTAAAGGCAGCGGGTGACCATATGCTACACCCCCTGATTGGGACGTGGAAAGAGGCTCCCAGAACCACAGCTCTCTGGCCAAAGTCTTGCACTGGAGTCTGAACCAGAATCAGCCTCCACTTCTGGGGACATGAGATGAAAGGAGCAAAAAAGTGGAAGCAAACAGACAAAACGAGAATCAGCAACTTCCTGTGGAACAGCTGGCTCTGTCTCCGCAGCAACATCAATGGCAGGTCAAGGGTTCAGAGGGAGGAGGAAGCACTAACACGAGAGAAAGGACAAGACGCAGAACGGCTCAGTACAGGGGTCCATCCTGTCTGGACCCCAAGAATAATGGGGGAACCTGATTCTGGACTGGGCAGCAGATGTGTCAAGGGAGGGCTGTCAGTCTGCTTGGTGGGAACGCTGTTTTACAGCTGCAATTTAACAGCACATATTCTGAGGTAGGTAGCAGGGAAATGGTGTGAGGTTTGGGATTTGCTTTAGACTAATTTCAATGGAGCAAACAAACAAAGGAAGTGACCATCTGGGTGATGGGGATAGGGATGTTTATGCAATGAATCCTCTGCTTGAAATGGCCTGCCACCTTCCCAAACACCATCACAAAGTGCCACATCACCAACCTATTACCCTAAGGGCTCACATCTCTTTCACAAAAGCCACTGGACACATGTCTTTCTCCCTATCCCCAGCCTTGGCCACCCTTTGAGCCACCAATCACCGAATGGTCCCCTGTGTGTATACAAGGGACATACAAGGGACATGGCAACAAACTTTTGTTTGCTTTTTTGCAGGTTAATCTGTTTTGGGTTTTGTCCAGCCTAATTCCAGGGTCTCCACTGGAGGATCCCCTCCCCGACCACCGTGCCCCTCCCCAGCACCCCTACTCAGACACAAGACAAACATGAGAACCATTCACAGGTGCGTGATGCAAAAACAGCCTCAAGGCCCTTTCTGGTACCAGTTCTGGAGCTCCTGATAGGCAGACAAACTCCCAGGATCCCCAAATATGACCCTAGAGACAGCACCTTCTTCCTTTCTTCCTCACTGCTAGGGTCAGTCCTCTGGGTCACTGGCTGGCAGGTGGGAGAGGAGTGGGGAGCCCTGAAGGGAAGAGCCTTTACCTTCTGCATCCAGCATCTTGGGGATATCCAGGTACTTCTCTGCCACGTCAAACGCCGTGTTCAGATTTGTGAGCGGGTCATCCTAGAGGGAGCAGAGGGGAGGTGATTTGGTGAGAGGAAAAACAGACTACTGGCTACCCCCCCCCCACTGGTGACTGTAGATCCTGAGATAGAGGGGACTGCTGCTTCTGGCCTAGGCTCAGCCCCCCTTGGGTCACCTCTGGGTGAAGAAGGCTGGTCTTCATCAGTTGAGCTTGTTAACTGGTCATCTAAAATACCATCTCTCCCACTCAAGTCTCAGTCTCTTTATCAGAGAAATGGGGTGAAGAATATTGGACTGCAGCCCAAGAAAGAATTGCTAAGAAGCACACGCTGAAAGGATGTCACCGGTCTGGGCACCGTCTCTCTTGGCTTCTGGTGGTCTCAGCTCTGGACCCCAGTGAAATGCGAGGGTATGCTAACTGCCCTGTTTCCCCACTGTTACTTAGGAGTCAGAGCAGGAGCTCTCAGCCTTCTCTGGAACTCACTTTTCATGAGATTTTAGAGCACCATCAAATAGTCACAGTATCTGCCTGTCCTAGCTTTCTGCTACCTTCTCAAGAGAACTCAGTAGGGATGGCATGTGGGGAAATGTATACTGCTGAAGGGACTGTAGACAGGTGTGGCTGTTGTGAAGACCAGTGTAGGGTCATCCATGTGACCCAACAATTCCACTCTGGGCTTAAACTCCAAGAACTGTATCAGAGATGCAAACAGATAACTGCAGTCCACATTCATAGCAGCGCCATTCACAACAGCCAAATGGTCGAAACGTGTGGACCGATGAATGGTTGAACAAGATGCAGTGTGGCCATGCAATGGAGTATTATTTTACCTTCAAGGAAAATCTGACACCTGAGACAACATGGATGAACCTGTAAACATTCTACGTGAAATAAGCCAGACACAGATACTGCATGACTCTACTTATACAGAGACCCAAAGCTGTCAAGTTCATGGAGACAGAATAGAATGATGGCTGCCAGACGCAGGAAGAAATGGGTGGGAGTTAAGGGCCAAAGTTTTAGTTTTGCAAGATGAGAAGAGTTCCAGAAATGGATGGCAGGATGGCTGCAAAACGATGGGGAAATACTCATGCTACTGCACTGTCCACTCAAAAGTGGCTATAGGGATCAAGTTTATGCTATGTGTATTTTAGTAAAAAAAAATACTACAACACAGAAAAAGCATAGCTTAGTGAGGCGGGAGGGCTGCGGGAAGGGAGTTGTTCTTCTCTGAACCCCCTCCTCTCTTCTCAGTTCCCAGCCAACCTAAAGCAAGCGACTGTCAGCCCAGGACTCAATCCCCACCTGCTACAGTCAGAATACCAGGATAGCAAAGGGAGAAGACATTCATTTGGGACACTTTCAGGAAGAAATTGTTCAAAACAGAGAAGATGGTATCCTTCTGGGAAAGTCTCTGAAAGCTTCCAGAATGACAAAATGCCAAGCAGGGAACATTTTTTGCAGAGTGGGCGGGTGCAAATCCACCAGCCCTTCCACCCCAGGGATGGGTGCCCCCCTAACCCCCAAGGTGCTGCAGAAATTGCCCCAGTGGGAGCTCTCAGCTCCCCGGCCCCAAGAACAGTGACTTCAGCAATCTCTCTGTTTTCTGTAAAATGTCACTGTTGAGTAGAAACAGTTCTGTGCTAGGATCTGGGCTGAAATTCACTGAGGCTACTGAATCAGAGTGAGGGGAGACAGAGCCAGTGAAACAGTAAGAAATGAGCAGGAGAAATAAAAAGACAGAGAGGGACAGAGATGGGGAGAGGCCTGGGCAGATATCAAAGTCCCCTGACCTCTCACCTCCCAAATGGTTTAACTCCTCGAAGATTGTGGGGGAGGTGGGAAGGATAGGGGTACACAGTGAACACGGGTTGGCTTTTTTTTTTTTTTTTTTTTTTTTTGAGACTGGGTCTCACTATTTTTGCCTGTGGAACCACAGGCTCACGTTGCCCAGGGTACCACAGACTGAAGCGATCCCCAGCTTCAGTTTCCCAGATAGCTGGGATTACAGGCGTGCACCACCACGCCCAGCTATTTTTTGGGACTAGGTCTTGCTGTGTTGCCCCAAGCGGGACTTGAACCATGATCCCTGGCCCCAGCCGCTTCATAGGTTGAAGCTTACAGGCACGAGCCACTGTGCCCAGCCAGGCTGGCTTTATATTGGGGATCAGCTATGGAGCAGCTGGCTCCTGCTGCCCCAGCACACTGTAGCAGGGACAGACACCACACTTGTCACCAAAGTGCACCAACCATCACCCAAAAGATACCTTTCAAAGAAAGAAAACCAAAGTGCTGCCTTTAGCACATCCCCTGTTGGCCCTACTTGAATTGGCCACAAGGTTTTCAGGGGTGGGGATTAACTAGCGAGGTTCTTAAACTTATTGTTTCCTCTTACAAAGAAGCTGGATTAGAGGGCAGGGGCCCCTAGGCCTAAAAGACTAGCTTGGGGAGGGAGAGCTGGCCCTCCACCCACACACACCTGGGCACACTCACAGGGCCAGGCAGAGGACCAGCCTGAAGTGCAGTGTCAGCTCAGGAAGGCTGCAAGGCTGGGAATATGCTGCTGTCCTCTCCTGCAAGTCCTTGTCAGCTCACCACCCCCACCACCCACATTCTGGGAACGGACCTGGACCCCATGAACTGCCAGAGCAGCTCCCACACCAGCAACATAAGACCCTTCCTGGGGGCACAGACAAGATGAGGGACTTTGCTAATATTGCTGACCAAGCCAAGGTCAAGGGCAATCATTCCTAGCAGCCTCTGACTACCAGATTGGAACAGAGACCCACAACATTCCAGTCTGAGCTTCAGGGTTGGAAGCCCGAGGCATACGGCCTCCCAGCACTGGGCGGGCTGAGAGGAAGACAGGTGCCGATGGTCTGAGCCATCCTGGACAGGCCTCTCGAAGGGCAGCATCATTAAACAGCCTAGCCACTATGAATGCATGTGACCAGACACGCAGCACCCACCCCCATGCCTCTCTTCACACACAGACTCAATAAAAATCCCCCAGCAGCTTCTTGTTAAAAGCATAAGTGAAACTAAGCAGCAGAAAAAAGGAAATTCCCCAGGCAAACTTCAGCAGGGAAACCAAATCCAAGAGGGGAATTTGCCCAGGGGAACACAGCCAGGGGCCAACACAGCTGGAAGGAATACCCTAAAAATGCACAGTTTTAAATGATATGAGTAGCATGACCACCTTACAATCCCCCCACCCCCCCAAAAAAAAACAAAAAGGAAAAAATGTGACAGTCTCCCATCACCCTAACAAATGGTGGCCTTGGTTTTTTTCTTTTCTGGGGGGTGGGGAGGGTGGGGGGGTTTGCATTTCACCAAGAACACATGCTATTCACACTCAGCCTTAAAAGTGCAGGTGTTTTCCGCTTCTCAGTGGGCTATCTGGTCGGCTAATCTAAGGAGAATGCCGAATGCCATCCCTCTGGCTGTGCCCAGGGCTCTCAGAACAGGGGGTCCAGTAGTACCCTTCCCCCATTCACCCCCAGGTACCTGCTGCTGGGAGCTGGCTGAGGTCAGGTGAGCACACATACCTTCCGAAGTTTCCCGTAGTCTATCAGCTCAGGCCGGTGGCGGTGGATTAAGGCACAGAAGCCAAGGCCATCCTTCCAGCTGCCCAGGGGAGAGAGAAGGCGGAACAAGCAGTGAGTAGGGCTGAACACTGGCTAAGGTAAGGCACTAAACTGGGTCTCCCCTTCTCCAGAGATGAATGCATAATGCTTTGGAGCAGGCACTGGAAAGGACCATTTCTTTCTGTTGCAACCCCAGGCACAGGAGTCTAGACTATGGAGCTCGGTAAACTGAGATCCCCTGTCACATCCACCCCCACCCGAAATCCTGGTCCCTGCCTGCTCTCTTCCAGAGATTGAGGCTAGAATTACCCTTGGGCAGCTCTCCAGGAGCACTAATACTCATCCAAGGTGTACCAGGCAGTATCCATGCCAAAAACACAGCCGGGAAGGTGAGGGGGCATCAAAGTCAGTGATATCCCTTCCCCAAAAAGCAACTTTCCCCATGAAGGCCCTGGCTCTGTTCTCAAGCTGAGACTGATCCAGTCAAGGATGCTGGGGGCCTTTAGGGAGACTGTCTAGGCTCTACAAGAGCTCCCACAGCCATTCACCTGATATGGAAGTTCTGGATGTTGACGTTTTTGTAAGGAGCCGTCTTCCTCTGACACCACAAGAGCAGCCCTTCCTTCGCTGAAGTCTCTGTAGGGACAGGCACGGAGTCAGGGTCAGCAGAAGGAGGGCACCGGCTCAAGCCACCGAGACCACAAAGCCCATCCTCTTCCACACAAAGGCCCCTAGATTCCACTGCTGCTGCTGTTACCAGATCATCAATTCTATTTCCTTGATGAAGTTTAGGAGGTTATTTAAGGGACACAGAACCAAGCTAGGAAGCGTCTCATAGTAAGGCACACACACATCCAAACATGGAGACTCTGAAAGGCTTTCATGCTTCCAGAGTACCTCCCTGTCACTCCTTATAATTCAAAATGGTAGTGGTGCAAAACAAGTGTTTTATAGAGCAATCCATGGCAGCTGGCCACTTTGGATAAGCAGTTTGGTTGGTCTATGAAATCTAAAATCTAAGGATTTCTAGATAAATGTCCTGGGGAGACAAAAGCTCGAGGCACCAGAGTGTTAAGACTTCTATCAGATTTAGTGTTCTTATTTAACAGAGCAACAGCACTGCTGTGTGTGTGTGAAGTAGATATGGGTTTGTAAGATAAGGCCAGCATCTGAGGGTTCCCAGGAAGCTCCCCAAAGGGCTGCCAACCACACTGCCCCCGTGTGCTGACATTTATGAATTGCAGGCTGTGGCGCCTAATGAGGTAGGGTCCTTGAAGATCTCCTTTACTTTCAATTTATGAAATAGATTTTAGATGACATGATTCTTCTTACAAAGACTACAGTAATCTAAGCACAGGTAACAACGACAACAAAAAACCAGTAAATCTAATACTCCTACTCCAAACTCTTCCTCAGCTATTTTAAGTCATTTTAAAATTAAAACAAAGACAATTTAATCTGAGTTGACAAGAAATCTGCCCCAACGAGAAGTGACTACAAAGGTTATCTGAAAAACAGGTTCATTTCTACTATCACTAATAAGACCATGTTTAAGTGGGTACAATCCTGAATACCAAGTTATCTATAAAGCAAACTCAGACGTTCACATTGCTGTGTCATCGTCAAATCAAAGTTCCATTAAAAGCAATTTAATCAACACTGTTCTTAGTAAAAAAGTTAATTTGTATAAAAACCTTTTCAAGATTTCTGGGCTGTTAAAATGAATTTAAAAACAATAAAAACATTATTTCTACCTCATCTTTTAAAATATGGTGGGTTTTTGTTTGTTTGTTTGTTTGTTTGTTTTTTTGAGACTAGGTCTCACTATTTTTGCCCGTGGAACCGCAGGCTCTCGTTGCCAGGGGTACCACAGACTCAAGCAGTCCCCAGCCTCAGCTTCCCAGGTAGCTGGGATTACAGGCACACGCCACCACACCCAGCTATTTTTTTGGAACTAGGTCTCGCTACGGGCCCCAGGTGGGACTCGAACCGCGATCCCTAGCCCCAGCCGCTTCATAGGCTGAAGCTTACAAGCACGAGCCACTGTGCCCGGCCTTAAAATATGGTGTTTTATAATATGTGTAGCAACATAAATATAGTGTATTGCAAAGCAGTTAACATTCATGTCAGACTTAAAGTTCAAGTCCTGCTGGAGTCTGGAATCAAGATAAGAGATCCCTTCTTGGACGAAGTAGGCCTGTTGCAGATCTGTAAAGTGGACACCAGAGGGCGCTATGGGAGCAAAGTAGAAAACCTGGGGTCAGCGCTCCCTCTGGACACTCCTTTCTGGCAACTATTCCCCTGTCCTTTTAGATCTAACAACTCAAGAGCCAGGCAGTTTCCCATATACTCCCCTACAGTACCTAGGACTTTGCCAAAGACACAACTGTGGGAACCAGCACCCTCAAGGTTCCCCACCCCCCAAATTTATTTTCTTACATTGTTGTTCATTTTTGTACAGCAATTGGTCCCAAACAATTCTTAATTTTCTACAAAAAGTCCTTCTCTAGGTGGGAAGAAGGATGCCAAGAAAGGATCTGAAATGCAGCATGTGCACCAAGATCAAGCCCCCATTGCACAGAGTCAGGGAAGATGAGTTATGGTCAAAGTGGGGGCAGGGCTTGGGAACTTGATGGAAAAGAGTAGAAGACTTACCTTCCACAGAGATGTCCTGGATGGCAAAGCGTAGGATGATGGTCCAGATCATGCCCAGGGTCATTTTTACGTTCCCATCCACAATCTCTATAGAAAGAGTAGCAGGATTCATTAGGATGGATCTTAGCAGGGACAGAGTTAACATTTCTCTGAGTCACCATGGCCCTCTGCACAACACCCTGCTTATGAAATCAAAGATCCCATGGCTTCATTGCTAGAAGGAGCATCAGTATGTTTCTAAAAGTGCATTCTCGACATTGCTCTTAGCAATGATTTTTTGTATTGACACCACAAGTAAAGGTAACAAAAGCAAAAACAAACAAATGGAAGCAACCCAAGTATCCATCAGTGGATGAAAGGATAAAAAACAATTGTGGTGTAGATCTATAACGGAATATTACTTGGTCATAAAAAAACCAACCTTTGCCATTTGCAACAACATGAATGGAACTTGAAGAAATTATACTAAGTGAAATAAGAGTAAGATATATACCATATGACTTCACTTATTAAGTGAGATTTAGATAATCTATTAAAAAGAAGACCAGGGAGGGGGAGGTGGTGGGTGACCCCCAGGGATTGAAATGATGTGAAATATAGATAAATAAATTAAAAAAATATAATAAAAAATAAAAAGAAGACCAAGCTCATACATACAGAAAAGACATTCATGGGTGAATGGATGAAGAAATGTCAGGGATACAAACTTTAAGTTGTAAAATAAATAAATGGGGGGAAGATAATATACAACATGGTAACTATATACTGCATCACATATTTTAAAGTTGCCAAGAGTGTGAATTTTTACAGTTCTCACAAGAAAAAAAAAATCTTTGTAACTGTGTATAGTGACAGATATTAACTATGCTTACTATGATCACTTCATAATATATACAAATATCAAATCATTTGGTGTACACTGGAAATTAATATAATGTTATAGGCCAATAATACCAAAAAAAAAGGTCCATCACATACACAAATGCCAGGATAGAAATCTATTTTGGGGAGTGGGAATGGGGGTGAGTTCTGAGTGTGGTCAATCCTACTGGGGCTGGGCATGGCTGCTTGTGCCTGTAAGCTTCTTCAGCCTCTGAAGTGGCTGGGGCTAGGGATCGCAGTTTGAGTCCCGCTCAGGGCAACACAGCGAGACCTAGTCCCAAAAAATAGCTGGGCATGTGGCGCACGCCTGTAATTCCAGCTACTTGGGAAGCTGAGGCTGGGGATTGCTGAGTCCGTGGTACCCGGGCAATGTGAGCCTGCAGTTCCATGGGCAAAAATACCAAGACCTAGTCTCAAAAAAAAAAAAAAAAATCCTACTGGGCCCACCAGGAAAGGCAGCCAAAAAGGATCCCATCTTAAACCCTGAGCAGTGTTCAACCTGATGGGGAAGATTTCTAGGACATCACACATGTTCTGGAATCTCTGGGACTGGGACCTCAGGCAATCCCAGCTCAAAATAACCATCCACACCAGGAAATGCAAAAACTGAAAATAACAAAGACTTGAAAATTGTTGTCACAATCACAATTCACAAATCAACCTTATAATGCCACTGGTTGGGAATTAAAATAAATGTAAAAAAGAAGCCCAAACAACAGCTTCCAGATCACAACTAAGAGGTACCCCACTAAACCCAGGTTAAATAGCATATTTTTTAAATGTCATAAATTCTATGAAGCATTTTTTTCCCTTTTCCATGCCAGGCCCAGAAGCAGAGACTATAAATATAAATAAGTCCTGTCTTCGAAGCGTCTAAGACAAGGAGCTATTTATAGTCTCGGAGGCTGAACAGGTGACAATCAAACGAAGACATGTTTCCCTTGTCTGCTTCCAGATAAATTCACAAAATACTGTCAGAAGACATGAAAAGATACTTCAAAAACATGAGCTATAAGCAGCTCATTTATAAGAACATTCAGTCACACTTGTAATTAAAGAAAAAAGCAATCAAGCTTTCCCTGCCCAAAGACCTTAAGAAATCCTTGATGAGTCCTCCCTCTGGTTAAATCTCAGCCACTTACCAGACCAGTGCTCAATTCCATGAAGTTCAAATATTCTAGAATCACATACTGTACAAGAAACCTCAAGAATCTAGGCTAAGGCCAAGCATGGTGGCACATGCCTGTAGGTGGCAGCCTAGGAAGCCACAGCTGGGGCCAGGGACTGCGGTTCGAGTCCTGTTGGGGGCACGCAGCGAGACTTGGTCCTAAAAAAATAGCTGGGCATGGTGGTGTGCGCCTATAATCCCAACTACCTGGGAAGCTGAGGCTGGGGACTGCTTGAGTCTGTGGTATCCCAGGCAACTCGAGCCTGCGGTTCCACAGGCAAAAAATAGCGAGACCTAGTCTCAAACAAACAAAAAGAATCTAGGCTAACTCCTCCCCAGGTATGGAAGTGCCTTGCTTCAGTCTCTGTGGGCACACCCCCTGAATGCCAGCCCACCCTAAGGCTCAGCACTGTTGTCCACAGTTGGCCAACTCAGGGTCCCCCTCCCAGCCTGATTCTGCTCTTAGGGGCTGACCAGAGTCTAGTCTAGTCTTTGCACCACATGAAAATCCTTCAAAGGTCTGGAGGGTCTTTTGCCCCATTGGACCTGGTTTCCAGGACGCTGTTTAGTCAGGACCACCAGAAATGGCCCCCGGCTCCCATTGCCCGTACCCCACTCCCAGGAGAACTCATTCCAAGTGATCTGCTCCACTGCCTTTTATTTCCTAGCTTACAGCAGTAAACTTCATTTCATTAAATAAACAAACCCACTTGGGACATCCTCTATGTTCCTGGCTCAGCAAAATAGCACAACTATGATCTTGTGCTCAGCTTCTAACAGGAGAGCCGATTTCAGAGCAGGAAGGCTCAGCCAACCACTGGCACCCTGGGCAGCAAGAAGGTAAGGGACCGCTCATATTTATGTATTTATCTGTTTATTTGTTTATTTATTTATTTTTGAGACTAGGTCTTGCTATTTCTGCCCAGGGAACCAAAGGCTCACGTTGCCCAGGATACCATGGACTCAAGCAATCCCCAGCCTCAGCTTCCCAGGTAGCTGAGATTATAGGCATGCACCACCACGGTCAGCTATTTTTTAGGAACTAGGTCTTGCTATGCGCCCCCAACGGAACTTGAACCGCAATCCTTGGCCCCAGCAATGGCTTCCTAGGCTGCCACCTACAGGCATGCGCCACCATGCCCAGCCTAGGGACCTCTCATTTTAAAGAAGCCTTTTTAAAAAATCTTTAGGGAAGCCAGCCTCTGCTGAAGGAATTTGAAAATGGCAGCCAGTGAGGTGACTCCCTGAAAGATTAGGGGGGCGGCCAGTTTCCACCAGCATGTCTGTGCTCCCCACATACTACAGAGGCAGCGCAGCAGCCTGACCTGCCACTTCACAGTGAGGAAAAGTTCTGTTGTACACTCCCAGGGAGGCAGAGATGTTGGAAATGGTGGGAGGAGTTGAGACTTCAGCTCTGTAACCAGAAGCCCTGGGTTTAACCCCAGCTTTACCTCGTGGAAGCCCTCTGTCCCAGAGTAAGCTTCCACTCCAGTCACTTCCCTGAGTCTGTTTCCTTAAGTACGAAACGTGATTGGTAACACACCCTGCAGGCTTCTGTACACTTAGGAGATACCGCTAAAAAGCTTCCTCTCAAGCCAGGTATAGATCTGGAACTCAGTACTAGTCTCTCCCAGCATCTCCTTCCCCCCTCCCATTTGTTGCTATTTTAGGTAGTTGTTAAATTTTCCTTTCTACAAATCTGAGTTTCTGGCTTCTTTTGAAAAACTGGAAAACTGAGCAGCATTGGACCTGTATTCTCACACAGAAACAATGGGTTAGGTCTACACGGCAGCTACTCAATTTAGAAAGCTATGCTATCTCCAGTTCTCCATAGTCTCCACTCATCCCTACTGCTCTCCCCTGGCCCTGGCACTTGACATGCCGTTTATCTTCCTGCCCTTGTGGGCATCTGAGCTGGCACCAGAATACCTAAAGCACTATTTTCCTTAGGCCTCCCAGTCCTGCTTAGTTGAAACTTTTCCAGAAAAATCTTTATTCCTCCGTAACAGAACTAATGCTTTCATTAAAAGGTAGAGACTATTTCCCACAAGCAAAGCAAAGTGCCCTAATATACTCAAGTCCTTCATGCATTGACTGAGCACCTACTGTGTGTATCATGATGCTAGCAGCTGAGGCCATAGGTTAGAGAGGATATGGGGCTGCTGGGGACAGGCTAGGACATATAAGGCATCGCCCAGACGGATTCAAGCACAGCCAGAGTTCCCAGTGAGACTGGGCCTGATAGGAAATATTTTCCGCTTTGCAAGCAGAAGGTCTCTGTCGCAACTACTCAACTCTGCCATTGTAGCAGGAAAGCAACCACAGACAATATGTCAACAGATGCGTATGGTTGTGGGCCACTATTTACAAACGTCTGTGTCAGTGGGATCTGACCCGATAGCCTGGAGGTTCCCAATGACCCTGGCTAACGTTTCTCAGTTTGATGTAGACACATAAAATCCCTTAATTTCTAGAAAAAAATGGGGGGGACTTTAAAGTACCCCTCCCCACAGAGGAGATCTACTCTTAAGAGTTTACTGGGGTAACACCCTCCCTTTGTCAAGGCAAGGTCCCTTGTCCAGGGCATTTGTCACTCAAACGTCACGAAGGCATGGAGCGGAGTGCCAGCCAGAAAGTTACATAACCTTGTAGGCATCCACTTTCTGTTGGTAAAATGGAGCTAATTCTCGCAGAGTTGTCTCACTGGGCTGTGGTGAGGGTCAAGGGGTTCAGAGAACCAAAGGGTCTTGGCAAAGTACTTGGCACCGAGTAAGTCTCAATAACCCCAGCGTGGTTGTGGCCTCCATGAACAAATGAACGAGGAACTGATGGAGTCCGTGTCTTACTCATCTCTGGCACCACCACAGCGGGGGCCCCCAAATACTTACTGAATCTACAGGACACTGTACTGACAGGGTCCGGTCTGTCCTATTCTATCACTTCTATTGCAGTCAAGTCGTCTCACCTCCTCATTTCTTCAGAGCTAACCGGAGCACATCCAAGCAATTGTGTTCCCTCCTATGAGTCACTAAGAACATGCTCATCACAGTTTAAATGGAGCCTTGGAAAGTTTTTTAGGTGAAGGAAAAAGAGTCAAGAAGCTACCCAGGAAATGCTATAAAGAAAGTTCCTAAAGGATGCTGATCTCCCCAGGGCTCCGTGGAACCCCAGGCCAGCTTCCCCTTGCCTAGTCAGCATCTGCACACTCCCTCCAGTCCACAGAATCCCCAGCTTGGGGCAGCAAAGCAAAGCTGGGCTGCAGATGAGGGGCAGCAGGATCCCCCAAGCTAAGATTCAGTTGAGGGGGTGCTGAGGTGCAGACCAAGGAGCAAACCGCAGACCCTTGGTTTTCTGGGGGGAGCACAGCTGATGGGAAGGCAAGGTGGGGAGAGGCTGAGATTGGATGGGAAGAGCTGTTGCTACATGAAGAATCCAGATGGAGGGGCCAGGAGCCCCACCTCTAAATGTCTTCAGGAGTATGTGAGCTCAACTCATGGTCAAAAGGTCAAGAGAATCTGGAGATGGAAAAATCAGACTCCCCAGGGCAGCCAGGGAGCGGGGCTTACCTTCAGCTCCAATGGACACCAGTTTGACTCCTTTGCTGGCAATGAAGTCCAGGGCCTTGTTAACATTGGAGATCTTGTGCACCCTCATTTTGCCTCTCTCGGGCTTGGCCAGGCGCTCACCTAAACACAGAGTGACAAGGGGAAGGAGGGGGAAAAAGGCTGAGATGGCATGACCCAGGGGCCAGGGCCGCCCACACAACACTCTCACTCAGGCACATCTCAGAGCACATGCGGGTGCTGCCAACTCTGTCCCAGCAGGCACACACCAGCCCACCCACCCGACTTCTTTGTGCTTCTCAGATCTATTTCTGTATTAACTTCCCAGTAGATGCCAGGGACTTGGCTGGATGTCGGGAATATGGGGATGAACAGAACAGTCTGCTGCCTTTGGGTACTTATGGCCCAGAAAGAGAGAAACACACAGATCTGCTGTGTGAATGGCACGGGGCACACTTAGACCAAACTAAGTGGTACAGCCCACAACACACCCAGGCTGGATACAGGCACCGCTGTTGTGTGTGGGCCTCGGGGATGAAAACATCACTGCATGTGCATGTGCAACAGCAAGAAGGAAAATGTACAAAATAGATGCCCCCCTCCCCCCAAAAGGATGCTGGGCACGGTGGCGCACGCTTTTAATCCCAGCTTAGGAAGGGAGTTTTGAGACTAGGAATCACTTGAGTCTATGGGTTCAAGACTCGCCTGGGGTAACATAGCAAGATCTAGCCTCAAAAAATCGCTGGGCATGGTGGTATGCACCTGTAATCCCAGCTACCTGGGAGGCTGAGGTTGGGGGTCGTTTGAGTCCGTGGTACCCCGAGTGAGAATCTGCAGTTCCCTGGGCAACATAGCAAGACCTAGTCTAAAAAAAAAGGGGGGGGGGTGCCAAGGAGGGAGGGTAGAAGGATGAAGTTGCTGTGCAATAAGCACGGAAGGCCTCTGAGTAGGAGCACAGCAGGTGTAGACTGCAGGAAATGGTGATGGAAGAGAAGGAACAGCCCATGCCAAAACCTTGAACCCTTTCTAGTCTAGACTGCCTTGACCTGGGTGAGGGCATGAGTCACTTAAGGAATAGTTCCCTGACTGTTGCCACTGAATCCCTCCCTCATTTGAACCCCTGCCTTCGTACTGCCTCCCATGAGCATCCCAGTCAATCCTTAACCCCCACTCAATGGTTGCTGCCTCCACCCTCCCACTCTAGGAGCTTCTGTCTTCAGGCTTCAAGGTCAGAAGTTGCAGCAAAACAGGGAGAGAAGCAGGTTCTCCAAATACCCCATTAAGGACACTTTCTTTCCAGCACAGGGGCACACACCCAAGGACCTCCTGAAACTATTCCAAAAAGCTGTAAGTGCAATTGCATGCCTTATCTGGAGAAATGGTACATAGTATTCAGTCTCTAAGAGGCCACAGACCCCAGGGTGGCTGAGAGACACCATCCTAGAGCCTTTAGAATTCTTTTTTTTTAAAATTTTTATAGCTTTTTTATGTATTTATTTATTTTTTTTATTATAAAATTTATTCCGGTTGACAATTTAGGCCACAGACACGTACATACAAATTCCATAAAGGGGATCAGTATGTGGGGGGGGTGAGGAGGGGTGGAGGTGGGAGGGAGTAGTCAGGGAAGGAAGGTGGTGGGTGGATCCCAGGGAATATAAAGATGTGAAACACATATATAAAAAAGTAAATTAATTAAGACAAAAAAAGGAATCAGTACAATTTCTACGCTGGGGAAAAGCAGCTCTTCTGCCTGCCTGGCATTATGCAGATGGCTCTCTTTTTCTTTCTCCATTCCCTAATAACCCTGCCCCTCTTTTTTTTTAATGTGATTTAAATTTTTTAAAGTTTGCATACATATGTATATTTATAGCTTTTTAATTGATTGTACATATATATCTGTGTATATATACATATACATTTCACAAGTATATATATATAAAACATCATTGACAATTTTTTTATCCTTTAATAGTTTTATATATATATATATATATATCCCTAGAAAATTCACTCAAGAAAGAAAACAAAAACGTAATAAAAACAGAGCAAATCAATATAAGAAAAATCTAAAAAGTCTGAAAGTAGGGAATAATAATAATCATGACAATAATAACAATCATAGCTATCCAAACCAAAAAGTTAACATACTTAATGTGAAACTCTAGACCTATCTCTGCTTTCTGTGTTACTAGGTTTTTTTTTTTATAATTATCATTATCATGCAATATTGGTCATGTTTACCCTCCCCACATTTTTACTTTTTTTAAATTAATTTTATACACACACACACACACACTCTTCTGGGTATACAGCAGAAGAGCTGAAGATAGGAACTAAACTGCCTGGGGGGAGCCCAGCTGATGGGAAGGCAGGGTGGAGAGAGGCTGAGATTGAATGGGAAGAACTGTTGCTACATGAAATCCAGATAGAGGGGCCATGTATACAGGCATATCTCAGCTTCCTATGCTTTATAGTATTGGAAGACATCATGCTCTCTAAAGCCCAACTGGAATAAGTCTACAAGCCCTGCTCCTTTTGAGTCTTTATGTCAAAGTTAACTAAAGCATGCCCACTGGTTGTCTTACACATACTGCTAGTGCCCATTCAGTAGACCACATTATAGCGTAAGCATAACTTTTGTAGGTACTGGGAAACAAAAAAGCTTAACAAAAGTTTGATTGCAGCATCCAGAAACCTAACCCACAATCTCTGGGGCCTGGCTGTATCTGTACATGGCTGTTAATACCAGCTTATTCAAAATACCCAAAAGCTGGACACAATTTTAGTGTTTATCTGCGGGTGAATGAATACAGAAAATGTGAGGTCTACAATGGAATGTTATTCAGCCTTATCAAGGAAGGTAATTCTGCCATGCTATAGCCAGCATGAACTTTGAGGACCTGATGTTGAGTGGAGTAAGTCAGTCACAGAAGGACAAGTACTGCAGGAAGCCATTTAGATTAAGTTCGCAGACTAGTCAAAATCAGGGAGGAAGTAAAATGTCAGAATTGCCAGGGGCTGGTGGGAGAACGGAATGGGGCATTAGTCTACAGGAGTTAAGGAGCTTCAGTTTGGGATGATGAAAATGTCCTTGAGATGGACAGAGGTGACAGCTGGTGACAACATACATGCGCTTAATGTCACTGAGCTAAAATGGTCAAAATAGTAAACTTTATGTTACGTGTCTTTTACCATACACACAAGGGTAATCTTAGAAAGTATTGCTTTTATTTTTAAAAAGGCACTTGGAGTGTCTTTGGAAAACAGCCCAGAGAGCAGAGGGGAGGACTGCCTGTCTCCCAGAGGGGCAGAGGGTCTGGGAATGATACCTTTTTGGGAATAGTAGTTGAAAAGGGAGCAGGTGCCAGCTCACGAAGAATCCCACAAACTGCGCTAAGGAATGTGGGCTGCAGGCACAGAGCCTGGGAAGGCACTGGAGGGCTTCAGCAGGGAGCAGTGCAGCCATATTTGGGCTGTTGGATGGACCCTCTGGCTGCAGTGTGTGATGGACACAGGGGAGGGAGCTGCTGGGTGGAGGGGGATCAGAAGCCTAAGCGAGAGTGGACAAGGGCTCTCATTGACACCCTGGCAGCAGAGGCAAAAGAGGGATAAAAAAAGGAAGCAATAGGATTAACCAAAACTAAAATGGCAAGTTAGAAAGAAGAGCAAAAAAAGGCTGTGATTCCTAAACCAGGTTTAGGAAAATGAGACAAAAACTACAGGAGGAAAAAGGTTTGCGAGGGGCAAGACTGTAAGCATTCTGGGACATGCTGAGTGGACCCTGGGGGACATCTGGGTGGAGGTGTCTAGTGAGGGTCATTTAAGAGGGTGTTGAGGGCAAAGGCTGCTCTAAAACTAGGTCTGGGGCTCACTGGCATCAAGTGGAAGGTAGAGAAAGCAAGGTGACCCAACAGACAAGCCGAGGCTGGAATCTTGGGGACCGTAATCTCTAAGAGATAGTGAAAGAAAGGTCTTCACAGAAAGCCGAGGCATGTGGTCAGGATGAGCTAGCCCTCCAGATACATGGACATCCAAATTCCAAGCTGGGGCTCAAAAAATGTGGGGCTTGTAGGGTTGAACCACGTGGGTTCAGGCACGTAGGGAGCTGAAGTATAGAGATGGCCAGCCATGCTCTCTTCTTGACGTCGGACACCAACCTTCAAATTCCCTCTTTTTCAAACGAGGATGCTGAGACAGGAAGGCATGGACTACTCCAAGGACACACAGCTGGACAGTGGCAGTGCCTGGACCAAGACTGCATCTCTTATTTGAATTCACAAGTCACCCCCAAACTTCTCTCAAAAGAGCCAATATTAGCCACAACCAGAGCTGAAGCAGAGGTGGGAGGGCAGCGTCCCCACAGTGGCCGTACCTTATCTTGAGCCAAGTTCATCTGGCATCACTTCTGCCCTGGCACTGCCAACATGACTGGTCAGTCCACTCACCTGAGATGACCTCCAGCAGCAACATGAGCTTCAGGCCATCCCGGAAGTCCTCCTCAATGTTCTCAATCTGCGTCCCCGCCTTACGGAGGTGGGAGTTGCACCATGCCGTGAAAGTCTGGGCAAAGAAAACAAAAGCAAGCAGTCAGGCTCCCCACAAGCCACCTGGTCGCTGAGGTTCATGATCATGGTCTGTAGTCTCCCAGGGGCCTCAATGGGTCTCCAGAACCTGCCAGACTCATGCCATCCTTCTGGTGGTTCAGTACAAGGCACAGTTAGGCACCAGTAGAATGGACAAACCAGCAATCTCCTTTAACTACTACCCTCCCCACCTTCTTCCAGAAATATCATCCCCATCCCTATTTAGAAATGTCAGTACTTTATCTCGAAGGTTACGTGGTTTAGTTTCAGTCTTCGTAGTTTTAAGGCAGAGAACTTCAGACGAGATCGGGCGCGTTCAGGGTGGTATGGCCATAGACTAAGGCAGAGAACTTCAGAAGAACGAATTAAGCCTCACTAACACTTTAGGGTCATTAGCTTATTATTAAATCCCTTTCCAGTTGGCAGCTGGCTAAGGGAAAGGATTAATCAATTTTGTTGGAGATGGTTCAGAGGCAGTGTCCTAATAAGGAGAGAAAAAAAGTAAGCAACCTTATGTCTGTGTGTGTTTGGGATGGGAGATGGAGGCATCTCAAGCTGCCAAAGTTAGAGGGAAAATTCTAGAAAGCGAATGGAAGGAGACTGAAAGTCCATCAGTGTTGGAATTTTCAAGTCTGTGGGAAAAGAGCAGCAGCACCGGATTTTCTATTTGAAGCAGGTGATCAGGCAGGTCACTGACCAAGCTGTCCTTGCCAAAAGCACCACCTGGTGGCTCAAACAAAGAACAGGGTGGAGAAACAAAACGAGCTTCATGCTTCATGCTCCATGCTCCAGCTTTTTGTGCCCCTCTAACCTTGAGCAAGTGCCTCTGTCACATTCCATGGAACCCAAAGGAGAGCACTATTATTTCAGCTCCAACCCTACCCCTGGCAACTGCTGACCTGACACCTAAAGGCACTCGAGACAACATGAGATCAATGTTCAGTCCCTACGTATCAGGACCAGTGGGCCCTCTTCCCCACCTGCCCCAAAGCTGCCACAATGGGTCGTGTGATAGCCATGACAACAGCAGCAACCACGTCAGAAACACTCCTCCTCCTTGGAAAGGTCACCAGACTCATGATCCTCCCATAGTACCACTTCCTCCTACCCTGGGGAACTCCAGTGTGAAGTGAAGTGGTAATGAATTGGGGTTGCGGGAGGGGGATGGGGAAACATCATACCTGGAGGTTATAGGAAAAAAGGATATGTCTGCTTAGGTGGGGAAAGATAACATATCCACCTTGGAACTGATGACCCAGTAAGACAGACAAGAAATCAAGATAGCGACAAATGCAACACCCATATTCAGAAGCAAAATGCAAACAAAGAGCTGGGGGGGGGGTGTTCCTGGGGTATCCTCAGACTTTGAAGAATGAAGACTACAAAAGGGAGGAGAGGAGTAATGCAGGAAGGACACATCAAGGAGAGGAGATGGAGATTTTCATTACGCTGATCAGTGACCGTGTACTGATCACCTCTGTGTGGTGGGCTCTGTGCTTATACAGATGCTCAGAAGCAGGCAAGTATAGAACCTGTTGAGAAAATGACTGTTTCACCAAAGTGAAGAGCACAAGAAGGGAGAACAGGATAGAAGTCTGGGGAGGCAGGACGGAGATGGGTCCAGAGGGCCTTGGACGCCAGAACAAAAAGTGTGAGGACTGTGGTAGCAACTTAGAGCCTCTTCTGGGCAGTGTTTCTCAATGGACACATTTCTAAATTTAGCATAATGGTGAAAGAGGAAAAAGGGCTGAGAGCTGCTGCTGGGTCGAGCTGTCAGGATCACCTGTGACTGGGTCAGAACCACTGTGACTCCTTTCCATTTTGATGATGTTCAAATAAGACCTGAGCTGCATCTGTTTCCTCAGCAGCCTTGAGTTGAACTTGGAGAGAAAGCGCCTGGTCTCCTCCTCTTCCCAAGAGCCTTGCCCCACCAGGAGGCCAGTCTAGCCACGTTTGAAGAGCAACAGGAAGCTGTGTTTTGTTGCTTCACTTGAGTTGCTGAATCTCAGTGTGGAGAAATAAACAATTTCACAAGTGTTTAAAATTGATCTCTCAAGGACAGAGGGTCAACATAACAGAGGGATGGTCACAAGTCTGGCCTTCACAAGTCTTTCTGAAGATGGGTCTTAAATGTTCTAGTTGGGTAAGACCCATCTCCTCCAGGAAGTCCTCTTGATAGTCACCACCATGTCTGTGTTGGGGGCACAGAGCCCACCATCTTCTGCATGCCCTCCATCATTGCCACATTCCACTACATGATCTTGACCTGGCTGTTTGCTGGCTCCACACCCCAAGCCCAGGAGTTTCTGATGGTATTGACTAGAATCCGAGGGTAGGGTCAGGGTCATGGAGGTGAACATCAAAAGTCCCTGTCTTGGGTCATGGACATGCTAGTGGGCATAAAAATCAGACAACTGGGCAAAGGAATGAGTGAGAGCAGATACAAAGTGGGGAAGGTTCTGGAAGAGCCAGCTGCACCTATGGGAGATGATAAATGGTATCAGGGCAAGGTGTTGAAGGGCCCAGGTGCTCTCAGAGACCTCTGGAAACAGAAGACACCCAGAGGCAAAGAGATACAGCAGGGCAAGAAAGAGTATTTTCCACAGAAATGGGCTCAGGGCCCCAGAGCTGGCATTGCAAACTGGCAGATGAGTAGCTACTTAGCTTGTTTCCAAGATTACATTTTTGTTGTAAAGAATATCAAAGAACTTTTAATTATTTTTATATATGTATGTATGTAATTTTTTTTTTTTTAAAGAGACTAGGCCTCACTATGTTGCCCAGAGCTGTCTCGAATCCATGAACTCAAGTGATCCCTAGCCTCAGCCTCCCCGGTAGCTGGGATTACAGGTGCATGCCACCACACCTGGCTTAAAATTTTAACTCTTTAAAACAAGTTATTTCCATTTTCTCTCCCACTATCATTGGTCCACATAGGCACTTCTGCCAGGAATCATCATATCGAAGTCCACAGCAAAGGGGGAAGGGGCCTATTCATCTACCATCAGGTTCTATTTCCCCAGCACCTAGTTCTCATCAACCCCCAGGCCTACACTCCACTCTGCCAGTGGTTTCTACTGACTCAAGTACTGAGTTGCCCTAACAACCTCCAGGGAGTTTCAGGTCCAAGGTGGCCAGGATCCTGGCAGGAGTCACCAGCAGCACAGGAGTCACCAGCAGCACTCCCACCGTGGAGGCCATGAAACCTCACTGTTTGCCAACCAGTCATGGAGGGGAGTTGAGACAAGAGGAAGGAAGAAGATGCTGCTTTAGTACAAAGATAAAGCTTTTGTAAGAGGAAAAGTGCTGTTGAAAGTAGCCAGCCCCATTTCCTGGGGATCCCGCTCAGAGGTCTGGGGGAGAAGCACACCTGGGTCTCAGGTTTCCATATAAAATCCTGCTTCTGAGGCTTTGGGGACTGAGCTTTGCCGGAACCCCCAAACCTCTGTCCAAGGCATCGACAGGGGACTGCCTCACAGGGGACTGCCTCACAGGGGTGTCTAGTACCTCCTACACAGCAATGTGCCCCCACGAAGTAGCACCTGCCAGTCATGATGCTCGGGCGTGAGCAGGAAGTGGTGGAAGTGACGCCACTCATGACCACGCACTTGGAGGTGGACCAGGTCTGGGTCAACTCTCAGAGGCACTACTTAGCAGCTGTGTGCCCTTCAGATTGACCTCCCTAAACCATGGTTCCGGAGTAGTAAAATGGGGAGGTGAGAGCACCTTATAAAAGTCAGGGGGATTAACTAACACATATTTACAAAGTCCCTGCCATTTAGAAAGTGCTCAATATAGGGCAAGGAGACAGAGGAAAATTGGCTCCTCTGAAACCCCCTCCCACAGAGGCTTTGGGGTCTCACTCCTCTGTGCTTCCACCCCACACCCTCTGCCCTGGCCCAATCACCAAGCTCCCACCTACATCGCACTCCTCTAAGTACCTTGCTGTATCTCCAAGGTGACATCTTGGGTGTCTGAGAAGTTTTTTTGGAGCTGATGCTGACATGTCATGGGAGGGGGCTAACATCACAGCGGGGATGCAGAAAAGCTACAATCCCCAGCGTGGGCAGCTGATGGGTCAGGCCTTAGCTTCAAAGCTCATGCCCCCACGGATGACGCTGGAGAGCTACCTCTTGGAGGTGCCCTAAGTACCCACCAAGGAAGAAATGTCAATGGCCACACGTAATGCCCATGCCTCCAGCTTAGAATCCACACAGTGATGGAGACTACCAGCCTGTTTATGGTTCAGTTTCATTCAAATACGGGGCAAGGGTTGCTTTAATGCCTCAGTTCCAGCCTTAGCCACCTTCCCTATGACCTTCCTCTAGTTCCAAAACCCTGCTCCTGGGTCTATGCCCTGGCTGTCAGACTGACTAAGGAGATAGGAAGGGCCAACAGGCCTTCAGTGAACCCACTCCTTTTCCAGAAATGGGCTTAAGGATGTGGTACTGTCTCAAGAAAGGTGTTTAGGACACCTGGCCAGAGGCACCTGCAGAGCTGCAAGGACTCGCTGCCTTCCTGGCTGCCCATCTCCACACCTCACCCACCCAGCTGGCTGCACAGCCTCTGATGACCCAAGACCCAGGAAGGGGCTGCCAGAGAATATGGTCCCTTGGTCAACTTCTCACTGACTCATTTACTCGCAATGCTGTCTCTGGTTTAAAGGTGATTTTAAGAAGTAAAGCATCTAACTGTTCAGCTGCTCACTACTGTTCAGGGTTGCAAACAGCTTGGACTGGTCCCAAGGGTGGGGATGTAGGGGGCAGAACAGACAGGAGTTAAGCCTGGGTCTAGGGCCACAGAATTGGTGTAGAAAGAGAAGCATCTTTGTCTACCATCTCTAGTGATGTCACAGAGAATCCTCTCAAATCTTTTCATATATCTTTAACAAGTTTCATGTTGATATATTTCCTTTTAAATGTGTTGACAAGATAAATGGCTTTTGAGAACTGTCCCTATTCTCCAGCTTAGATGCACTAGAAATGTGTGACTTGACCACAAAGATTTCTTTGAGCCTCAGTTTTCACATCTGCAAAATGGGGATAATAGCATCTACCAGCCAGGACTGTAATGAAGATTAAGTAAGTATACAGTGTATTTTATTCTCATCATCACATTATCAGAGAAATGCAAATATGATACCACATGTGAGAATGCTCCACCTCAAAAAGACCAGAAACAACAAGTGTTGGTGAAAATGTGAGAAAAAAGGACCCGTTCCTCAGACTCTGTTGTTGGGAATGTAGACTGGTCAGACCCCCTGAAAAATAGTATGGAGGTTTCTCAAAAGATTAAAATAGATCTAACATATGACCCAGCAATTCTACTCCACATTATCTAGCCAAAGAATACAGAAACACTAATTCAAAGTGATTTGTGCACTACTGTGTTCACTGCAGTCATATTTATAAACAACGCAAGTGCGCATGACAGATGAGAGCAAGAAGCTATGGTACATACACACAATGGAATATTACTCAGCTATAGGAAGATCTAAAATAAAGACAAAGTCTTGCCATTTGCAACAACATGGATGGAACTGGGAAGGAGTATACTAAACAAATGAGTCAGAAGAAGAAAGACAAATACCAGATGATTTCACTCTTGTGTTGACTATAAAGAAACAAAGCAAAGGGACAGACAAATGAAAACAAACTCTTGACTGACTACAGAATTAAGGCAACCAGAGGGGAAAATAAGGGCAGGTGGGAAGAAAAGGTGGAGGGGGCCCAATGGATGGTGGGGGGTGTGGTGTGATGACATACATCTGAAGAGGTGACTCTCCTAAAACAGAGCTGTAAACCAACATCCCTTCAATTAAAAAATATATATATTTAGTATTTTTCAAAATTGAAAAGACATTAATGTATTAATTAATGCTTTAAATTAATATTAATGTTTGAGATATATTTAGTATACAAGACATGCCACCACCATCGCCGCTACTGTCTGAATGTGAAATTCTAAAATGTCTAAGTAATCACACTCAGCTGGGACGTGGGGGACAGGAGGATGCCCCACAAGTAGGAAGTCAAAGTCTAGCTGCAGGCTAGGCATGGTGGTGCATGCCTATAGACAGTAGCCTAGAAAGCTGAGGCTGGGGCCAGGGATCGTGGTTTGAGTCCCGCCAGGGGCATGTAGCGAGACCTAGTTCCAAAAAAATATAGCTGGGCGTGGTGGTGTGCGCCTGTAATCCCAGTTACCTGGGAAGCTGAGGCTGGGGTTGAGCCTGCGGTACTCTGGGCAACGTGAGCCTGAGGTTCCACAGGCAATAGTGATGCCTAGTCTCAAAAAAAAAAAAAAGTCTCGCTGCATTCACAATCTTGTTCCAGGGTAGGGGGAAAGTGAGGAAAATGCAAGATGCTGAAACACACAAAGATCTCAGATCTCACTGGGGATCGCTCCCAAAGCAGGATCCCAGGACAGGGGGGATCCATTCACTCTACAGATGACAATGTGAGCCCCAGGTCCACAATCTCTAGCTAAACATGACCTTGCACAAGTGACAATAGGGCTCCTCTTCATCAAGGTACTCATCATAAATCAGGGGGCTGGGAGGCTATAATGATGATGATGATGATGATAATATGGGGCTGGATGGAGGACCCAGGGTGACAATCTACTTATAACACTGAAAGGAGGCCCTGAACAATGACTGCTCAATCATTACCTAGCATCACCATTACTACAATAATCAATTATCATTATTAGTTCAGGCTGTTCAACACTATACAGCCAAGGACATATGCACCGGAGAAGATGACACAACACAGCTGGATGTGTTCGCAGCTGGCTTCTGATGCCCAGTTCCATCAGCAAGGTGTGGATTTCAGACACAGGAATGGGTGAGTGCTAGAAAAGAACAGCAAAACCAGAGGTGAGATTCTAAATGGCCAGGCGGATGGGCTAAAGGAATCTCATGGGGTGACAGCAAAAATGGGTTACCATGAAAACGCCAACCAGATGGAATCAGAGTGACTCTGGGCACAGAGTCTGAGCGTACGGGAGACTCAGCAAAGTGCAGAGGGGACAGGCCAGCAGGGGCCGCCTAGAGGTAGACAAACGCTGACATGAGCAGGTAAGAATGATGTACACTAGGAACTGGGGCTCTTTAACCAGGAGAAGAGAAGACTCAGGGGCTCACCTCAAATATTTCAAAGAGTGAGTGAATAAATGTGGGCACCGTACCAGGGAGAACAAGTCAGGCAGCAACAGTGAGGAACATAGATTCTGGAGTCAGCCTGACCTAGATCCGATTCCAACTCCGCCCCAAGTGACCTCGGGGGCAAGTGATTTTTCTTCCCCAAATCTCAGCTTCCATACCTGTAAAATGGATCTCACTGAGCCAGCCTCACGGGTAAAGAGGGACCACACGGCAACTCGTGGCAAGAGCTTAGCACATTGTGCTTACGTGAGCACTGGCTGCCATGGTTATATGACCATGGACAAGTTGCCGGGAGGGCAGTGCCAGTGTGTTGCCTGCCAAAGGCATGTGCTTGGTGAGGATGCAGAGAAAGGGTTCCAGCATGCCCTGGCTAAGCTAACAAGGTCCCTTTTAATTCTGTGTCTGAGGGACAAAACCAGCTCCTGGTTTGGAGGTTTAAAGAGCTCATGTAGGACAAGAGTCATAGGCAGGGTTCCTGGACTGAAGGACTACTGATATTTGTTGGTTATTTCTTTGTTGGGGGAGGGGTCGTTGGCAATGCATTATATGATACTTAGCCATATCCCCACAGTCTACCCTGTAGATGCCAGTTAACAAGGCCACCCTAAGTTTTGACAGTCAAAAATCACCCCCACTTGAGAATCATACCATTAGTTATGTAACAGCTGCTGTTCTTCACTGAGGACCTCTTTGAAATGCTTCACCCCCTTCACTTATTGCATCTTCACCATAACACTGAGGCAGCTATTGCTGTTCTCCCCACTTTGCAGATGAGAAAATTAAGGCAGAAAGATATTTAATAAATGAGCAAAAAGGACAAGTGTAAGAAAAACAGGATGAGTTAGCCCTCACATCCCTGGATTCTGATCCCTTTTCTTGCAACAGAGTCTCTCTTAGACTATCCTTTTGTTTCCTGTCAAAGGGGAGAGAGCAACATGGGGACAGAGAAACAGATACAGGTGTGCAGACTGGTAAGTGACAGCTGGAAGCCAGCTTCAGCGCCAGGGGAAGGGCAGCGAGGGCCAGAGAAACCCCTCCAACAGCTCCATGCAGGCAGTTTCTAGAGGAGAGGAGCTGGCAGTCTGGGCTTCAGGGAATACCCTAGCTTTTAAATGCTGGTACGACTTGAAAATAAGACACCCCACAAGCCAAGAAGGTGTCAGCAGGCTAAATATGAATTAAGACCCAGGGGGTCCCTGGTGCCATGGCGGGAAAACACGAGATCTTTTTAAGTCTCCTCACAAAGAGTCCTGCATGAAGGACCCCAGTATGGTGCATTTTAAGCACATAGCAGACAGTGGTGCCCAGCACAGCCAGTTGTCCTGACATCAGCCACCAGGGAATCTGGCAGCAAGCCGGGGAAGTGGCAGGGCCCTGCTTTGGGGCTTGCTCAAAGGTGATACATATCACCAGGGACTTTAACTAGACGTGCCACACACACCTATGCACGCACATCACTACACTGCATGAATTGAAACATTGCAAAAGGAAGTTTCTACTAATTTCCATTTTAATCTGCAACACATCTCAGTGGGCAGGCTGATTTCGGACAAAATGGGTGGAAAACAACAGGCTAAAGGGGACTAAACAGGGACAAACCCTTAGCCCAATAGCGGGATGCTATTCCTGGGCCCACAGCTTGAAATAAATAAAAGGCTGGAACGTGCAAATGTTCTTGCCAGCTTTGCTCAAGAGGGTAAAAATAGAAATAGCCACAAATTACATTAGAGAGCATTAGTTAAATAAATTATGGTTTGTCCACTTAATTGAACATTACATGCCAAAATGATGGGTTCTGAAACTGTATATTCTTATGAAAAAAGGTGTAGTTAACAAAGAGCAGGCTACAGTTACCTGTGCTGCATGTTGAAAACTATGAGCGATGGCACAACATGAAAATAATAACCGAAATTAAACATCCGAATGTAAACAGAAATGGATGGTGACTTTCCCTACTTCCCCTGCCTGGTTGTTAACAGCCTACTCCCTCCCTGAGCTTTCTCCCCACTAGGTACTCTCTTTTTTGATGTTTACTGGCCTTGGGTCAGTACTGACCATCCAGGTCAGTCACTTTTGGCTGACCTCAGGAGCCTCCACTGACAAAGGTACGTCTGCTGCTGGTCACGAGACACAGTAAACAAGATAACCCACCTGCAGCCAAATGAGTGGCCCCAGGTCCCGGCCTCTCGTGCTCACCACGCCTCTCTCAGGCACATCCGTCCTGTGGCCTAGGGATCGGGACACGCCAGACCAGCTAAGGCTCACTCCAGGGGAGTTATTGTCTAGAGGACAGGTCAGGAAACCTGGGCTCTGCCCTGGCTGACCTTCGGGTAAGTTACCTCAACCCTTCAGCCATGTAACCTCAGACCCACCCCTCAAGCTTTGCAGGCCGGAGTCAGGCAACTTCCCTGTCCGAACGCACCTAGTTAAAACAAAAATAAGAGGACATCCAGGGGCAAACCGTAAGGCTGATTCCAACCTGAGGGCTCTGCTCTTGACAAAGGGGGATGGTGGATGGACAGAGGTCTTGTCTCCGGGGCCTGGATCAATGTGGTCAGTGTTTCATCTCCAGGCTGCCAGGTCCCAGTCCTCACCACCAGATACCTGTTATTAGTTTACTGGAGGGGCCATAAAAGCCGTGTGCCAGCAGATGCCTGGAAGGCTGCATTTGCTTTGCACAGAATACTCTTTTGTCCTTTAGGATTTTGTGCCAAGCGCAATGATGATCTATTTTTTAAAAAGAAAAGACTATGCAAATATAAGAAAAGTCTGTCTGGAAATGTGTACACTTATTTGTTAAGCCAGTCCTCCGGGGTGCAACAGAGGGCATTTCCATTTCTCTGGAATGTTTGGGGGGGGGGGCAGAGGTAGGGATCAGTGTTCATGTATTATCAAAGGGAAAACAAATGCTTCCAAGATAGAACAGAACAAGAAAAAGAAAATAAAGCCTCCCACCTATTTGAAAGAATTAGTAATAGAAGACACTAGCCAGAGAAAGTGTTCTGGACAACTTTGTAAGCTTTATCAGTGTAAGGTATTATTTTTTGAAAAGTCACAATTAGGGAGCAGGATATGAGGATAAACAGCAATCACGCACACATACCCCTCAATAATTAGACAGCAAACTGTTGATTATGAGGGGAAATAAAGGGTAAGTACCACCCCTTCTGGCTAAGTGGTACCAGAAAAACTCCAAACAAGCTTCTAGACCACAGAAGCCAGCTTCTCATCACTCAAGCAGACCAACCAGGACTCTGGTTTGGAATCATCAAGTTAAAACTCAGCTCACCAGCCCCCCAGGTCTCCACCCCTCCAGGGAGGGACTCGGCATAGTTGCTAGCACAGCCAGTGACTCTGCCACTGTTGGCCACGGCACAAGGGTATCAGGCCAGGGGCCCCCAGGGGCCTGGTGACAGGCGTGCATTGGGATCAGATGCAGCACCTGCTGCTCAGGGGAGGTGGCTGCAACCAGCAGGAAGCATTCTCTGGCCCTCAGGCCACCTTAGAGTCCCTCTGATCCTCTCATCCCTCACGCCAACTTGAGACCAGGGTGTGGGCCCTGAATGGTTTAGCTAAGCAATGTGCTGCTGAGAAGCAATCTCAGATGCCCAGTGTTCTGGTAACTTAAATAAGAGTATCTGGTTAACTTACTGAAGGTTGACTGCCAGCCTTTCAAAGCAAGCTGTCAGCTGGTTCAGTCGCAGATGAAAAGCAGCGTTCTCAAGAACATCTCCACCCAGATCTATTTACTTTCCACCCACCTGGGAGTGGTTGCAAAAAAATTGGAACTAGGCTGTTTCCTCTGCCCAGAAAGGGCACCTGTTTAACGACCTGTCCCTCAAACCATGTGATAACTAGGGCTCGGAAATGCAGTATGCAGGTATCCAGGGGGCCGAGGAAGCTGGGCCCTGGAGCAGGACAAAGCTCGCTGCGATGGAGGAGTCTCCATCTCCACCTCAGAACGCCCATCTGTAAAACAGAGATAACAAGACCCACAACGGCACAGAATAGAAGGAACCAAATTAGAACATCTGGCCTTCAAGGCAGTCCAGGGCTGATGCTTCTTAACGCCAATCTGGCCAGCTGCTGGCTCACAGCTGTGTAACCTTTGATGACCCAGTCCCGGCCACTGACACTGCGTGGGACAGCAGGGCTACATCATGTCACCATTTTGCAGGGTTCTCGTCACGATGAGGGCAATGGAAACAGTCAGCAAGACGCCCCGGACAGGGCCAGGAGCGCAATCGTTACAGCCCTCACTTCCCATCCTTTCTATTTAGTCAGGGTTAATCATTCACAGAGAGCCTCATAATGGGAAGAGGCTGTGTGTGGTTTTTTTTTTTCCTACTGAGAGGAAATGCTGAGATCCCAGTTGGGATGAGAGGGGGTAGGGAGACAGCTTTGTGTTCTGGGTTATGCCCACCTGTCATCCATTCCTGGGGAGACATAGCACCAGCAGCCCAGAGGTGGCCAAGGTTCCAGGACACCGAATGGCTCATGTGGAATGCCATGTGACTGGCTGAGCATGCGCAGGTGGGAGAGGGCTCCCAGGGCCCCCTACAAGCCATGCCCCTCAGAAGGTGCATCTTGGCCTGGGATGGTCAGCACCTTCCCATAGGTGCAGGTCTGCAAAACCGGCAGGTTCCTGGAATTCAGAGTAGTTTGAAAAGTCAGAGACTCTTGAAAAACTAAGGACTGACCTCTTGGTTCCTGTCCAATGAGTCAGCTGCCTCCATACATCTGTCACCTTCAGTCTCACCTCTCCTGGACCAGAGAGTCTACAGGCCAGATGTGGCCACAGGCAGGCTCTGCTGACATGGCTGTTATCACCAGGGCTGCGGGCCTGGGTCTCCACATCAGTAACACAAGGCAAGAGCCAGGTCCACATGCAGTCAAGTGAGGGAGGGCTGTGGCACAAACTCAGAGGGCTTATCTGGGGCCAGACACAGATTAAGTCCCATTGGCTATTAAAAAAGCAGAAATCCATCTTCAGAGACAGAAAGTAGAGCAGTGTAGGCGCTTCAGGCTGGTAGAGGGGGGGAAAGGGGTGGCAGCTAAGGGGTGCTGGTTTTCTTGTCGAGGTGATGAAAACATTCTAAAATTGACTGCAGTGAGGGCTGCACATAGTTACGAATACACTAAAAACCAGTAAATTGTATACTTTAAAACAGCGAATTGTTGGTATGTGAATTGTAGCCCAATAGGGCTGTTATTTAGAGACACACACACATATACACTTAAAATGTCCTGGGACCCCACTAAAGCTTTGTTTTACTTTGCTTTTTCCCATTTGGCCTACTAGTTAGAAATTGGACTGTCTATGTCCTGAGGTACTTAAGCTACTCAGCTACTGAGCAGGGCTTGGTGAGTAAGATGAGTTGAGGACTTCAGGGTGGGAGGGTCTGGTCTCATCCTTGGTCAGTGGAACCCTCAAGCCAGGCTCGAACTGTGGGCTTCAGAAGCCACTGGCCTTGCTGCCTTTCCAGGAAATGGTTATCTACACAACAGGTCATGCCCCAAGGTATTTGCTTAACCATCAAAGGTCAGTTGGCATCTTCCCAGCTCATTTCACGCTACCCCAGAACCCCGTCAAGCCAGTGTGAGAATGGCCTTCCAATTGCTGACCCCAAATTTGGGATCCGTTAGAGGACCCCACAGAGTCCAATGTTGCCCCCTTTTAATCTGACCACACACCAGCTTCCATGGGTCGCAACTCACAGGATGGCCCACACATTCCTTCCCCAAAGAAGGAAAGCCACCCAAAAGTGAGGTCATTTGGTTTTTCTGGCACAGGTGCTGAGAGCTTAGGGCTACTCAGTTCCCCCAGTGGACAGGAATTTGGCTCAGCCTGGTATTCAGAAAGCATGGGCATCTGTGACCCAGCTGCTCCAGCCTTGCTTGACTTCTCTGTGTGGTCTGTATAGCCTGCAATCTCAACGGCCTTGTCCAGGGGATGGCAATGATCAAACCCCGAACCCTCCTGGGGTGGCGGTAAGAAGTAATAGCACAATGTTTAAAGCTGGTGCTCAAAGAACAAAGTTCTAATTAGTTCCTTTCCTCTCCAGGGCCATTTTTTGCTGAGTGTGTTTAGCTGAGAACGGGGTTTGGGGGGTAGGAGGCTGCTAGACTGAAAGTCTCCCAAGTAGAAAGTCCTCTCCAGAAGCCAAGCCACATGGTACAAATTTGTAAGAATGAAAGAGATTCGACTTAGACAAAGAAGTTTTCCTCTCTCTTCTCTGTGCCCCTAAAACGTTTACCCCTAAAACAGCCATTCTGGCTGGCCCCACAGTCCAATTGGACCAAGAGGCTCGAGGCCTCTTAAGGCATGGCCTTTGGCACAGAATTCTGACCTCCATGGTGGCCACATGCTGCTCTTGTTGCTGGGCTGAGAAGCAGGCACTTAGCGGCTAAGTGCCTGGATGCATCTGGGTCTGTCGCCGGCTCACTCTTGGGGCCTGAGCAAGTACTAACGTTTCTCAGCCTCAGTTTCCTCATTTGTTAAGTGTGGATAATACCCTTCCCCCTGGGTTAAGGGGTCCCAGTGAGCTAATATAGGCAAGAAGCCTAATAGAACAAGCAGTTAATAAGTGTCAACAGTACAAGGAAGAACAGGGGTGCTCATAGAATGGAGACAACAGGCAGTCCTCAGGGCCCATGGGATGGCCCATGTACACCGAATGGTCAGCTGGCACCATCCAGGGGTGATGGAAGTTGCCCCAGTGACCAGTGTGTTCCTAAGTCTGGGTCAGCATGCTCCAGGAGGGACTACAACCCAGGAGGGACTACAACTCCTCGACCTGATCAAGGTCACAGTTCAATGGAACCTCAGCACCAGTGTGTACTTTAACCATCCCAAAGTGATGGTTCATCAGATTGTTCATCATCAGCTGCAGAAGATAAAGAATGTCAGAGCTCTTGAAATTATCTTTTTAGGATTTGTAATAATGAACAGCAAAGAAACAGCCACTTAAGTTTCTCCCTCAAGTTCTCCTTTCTGCTCACGGTGCTCTCCTCATGTGCTCTGTCCATAAGCTCCCCCTCACCATGCTCTCTCACCCAGGGGTGACACTGTCCTTTCAGCCTTGCCTCCCAGGCCCGGGTGTGTGCACTCATGCATGTGCACGCTCACTGAACCAGGTGTATACAATCATGGGGAGGGCACACGACCACAGGTGCTGGTCATGGAGGCTAATGGAGGAAAAAGCCTGACCAACTCACCCTTCAGTGTGACCCAGATGCCACTCCAATGCCAAGTCACCTCCTGCCAAGGGACCACCACCCAGCAGCCCAACGACCTCACATCAAAAACACACAGAAACAGGACTTGTCCAGGGATAGCTCAATGCTTCCAGGGTATACAGAGTGCTCAGGATGCTAGAGGCATTGCACACATCTCTCCGCCACCCCCCCCCCCCCCCCCCCCCCCACCCCGCCCCGCCCAGCCACCCTCCACACACAGAAAGCAGGAGGGAGGTGGGGGCATAAGCAACTGTGGAAGCATCATACCAGTGACCCCAGCAGTTGGTATTTGAGGATTAACAGTCACCTGTTATCTCAGGGTGGGGGAGGTGACTCCCCATGACAACCTCCTAAGAGAAAGTGTCTGGTTCCAGGAGGTCTGGCACTTTAAGATTTCCTCCTCAGGTGTTATTCAAACAATGATTTCTCCCTTTACACCTAAAAGACTGGTAAACAATAGGTAGGCGATTATACCAAATGCCTATGGGTGAGGGGAGGGGTGCAGAGGAGGAAGAAGTAATCTTAAGCTGGTGGGCTGTGCAGGTATTTTGGAGAATTCCCCAGCACTGCATCACTGTATCTACCCCAGAAACCTGTCAGGGAACCCCCTTCCAAAGAAATTCCCACTCGGTGAATACAGGGACAGGTGGAAGAATGCTCACCATCCCATCAATCCTGTCGGTTGGCAGGGGAGGACCCGAAGACCACCTATAGCTGCTGGTGATACAGAGTGAAGTGTGATGGATGCATGGAACTATGATGACAGTGGGCCATGAACTCAGGGGGCCTAACTGAATCAATCCTCTTCCCCTGAGGTCCAGGCAATGAAAGTTTCTTCTCCCAAAATACAAACACAGACCTATACATGAAAAAGTAGCACTGAAACCCCAAAACCTCTTCATGAAGGCAACCTGTGGGCCAGGGGAAGCACCATGGTGGCAACCCCACACACCACACCCACCAGCAGCCTGGGGCCCATGGCCCACTACAGCCCTGGAGGACAGCTGGTCACCCCCTCATAATGGCCAGCCAGCTCAAGGGGCAGGGAGGGTAGGGGAATCAGCAGCAAGAAGCAAGAGGTTGGGGAACAGGGATGTGTCTGTAGAAACTTCCACATTTTCACGAGGGGAAGAAAAGTGCAGGGAAGACAGATCTGGCTGGGATAGGGCAGGTACAAGGCATCTGGGTATGTTCGCAGCAATCCTGGAGCCAAAAGATTCATGCCCACTCTGTCCCCCAGCACCCAGCTGAAACCTCAGCCAACAGTACAAAGTGAGAGGCAGCAGGAGCAGGGGCAACCTGAGGGCACCAAAGCCTCCCCCAAACCTGGTTTGAGAGGGAAGTACCATGTTACGCCCTGAATTTCAACATGAGGACGCAGAGGGCAAAGTGGACTGAGGGAGCCCTGAGAAACAGAATCCTGGAGTTGCTCAAAGATGTTGGCAGTTATCAGGACGATTTGGGAAGGCAGGCCCTATCTCTGCAGATCCCATCAACAACCTGACATACAGGAGGAAACTGACGGTGGGAAGAGTCAATAAGCAACCTTCCCAGCCACAAGGCTAGTGAGAGGCAGAAGTGAGATTTGAACTGGAGTCTACAGGACACCAACACCTGGGCCCCTTCCACTATCCGGGGACTGAGCCTCTCCCAGGTACATGTTCCACCTTTACTCAGGCCTGGGAATAATGAGGAATCAGCCAGCACTGCCCCCGCCACCCCCAGCCTTGCAGCCCATTCCCCAGCACCTGCCCAGAGTCAGAGCAGAGCAAGCAAAGGCAGCGGCCCCAGGCAGCCCTTGGGCCTTGGGGGGGGGGGGGGCAGCGCGGAGAGTCAAAGGGCAGCCCAGGACAGTGTGGAGAATCAGGTCCTGTGCTCACATCCAGTCTTGAGAGGAAGTTTTGGACCTTCTGGCTCCCCAGGGATGCAGAATAAGTCGGGCAGGTTTTCCTTTGGGCCCTGGTTTTGGGGAGGTGGAAAGAGGCCTTGAACTCTTGTCTTTTTTGGCTGTCCAAACACAAAGCCCATTGAGGGAAGTCATGAATAATGAAAGGGGCAGCCAAGTCAGGGGGTGTGTCTGCCCCAGTGTGGGCAACGGGCTTGTTCAGGCCTGGGCTGGCCTGATGTCAGCAGCCTCCCTCAAGGCAGGCCACTGCAGAGCCTCCCGAGGACACGCCCAGGCTCCAAGCTCCCCAGGGAGTGAGCTGCAGCCAGAGGCATTCATTCATTCACCCACCTGTTCATTCAACTGTTTATTCAATTCTTCCTGAACACTATGTCAGGAACTGGCTCACAGGGTGGGCAAATACGACAAAGTTCCTAGGGCTGGGCACGGTGGCTCGTGCCTGTAAGCTTCAGCCTATGAAGCGGCCGGGGCTAGGGATCGTGGTTCGAGTCCCACCTGGGGCCCATAGTGAGACCTAGTTCCAAAAAATTAGCTGTGCATGGTGGCGCACACCTGTAATCCCAGCTACCTGAGAAGCTGAGGCTGGGAATTGCTTGAGTCTGTGGCCCCCCCAGGCAACGAGAGCCTGCATTTCCACAGGCAAAAATAGCGAGACCTAGTCTCAAAAAAAAAAAAAAAAAGACAAAGTTCCTAAATTAAGGTGTCTTTAGTCTAAGAAGCAAGAGAGATGCTGCTTAAAGACACCTATAAATAAGTGTGTATTTGCAAACTGAGATAGTCACAGAAAGGAAAAGCATGAGACTAAGATAAGGTCCTATCCTAGCCCAAAGCATGTGGGTGTATGATCAGCACTCTGAACAAGTCCAGGGATTCTTCAAGCTGAGGAGCTTTAATTAGATGGAAGGACTGCAAATGTGAAGGGGACCCGTATCATTTGTCTCCCAAACTGGGGCACTGAAAATAAAAGGAGGTGCTATTAATAATTACATGAGGACAACAGGTGCAGACTTAGGCAGTTCACCCTCCACCTGTACGAGGGGTGGAGATGGCAGCAGAGGCAATGACAGGTCATGGGAAACAGACATAAGGGACCACTCACACCACGGAAGGGGGCCCAGAGGCCAGGGCGGGGGGAGTGGCAGGCCAATGCTATGGGTTGCAGGCCTCAGGATGCTATTTCCAAGAATGAGGAAACCGTCAGAGGTTTAGTTTGGGCTGGGCATGATGGTGAGTACCTGTAATCCAAGCCCTGGGAGGCAAGAGGCAAGAGGCCAGGGATCGCTTGAGTTCATGGGTTCAAGACTACCCTATGCAACATAGCAAGACCTGGTCTCAAAAGAGCAGCTGGGCACAGTGGCAGGCACCTGTAATTCCAGCTACCTGGGAAGTTGAGACTGGGGATCACTTGAGTCCGCGGGATCAGGACTACCCCAGGCAACATAGTGAGACCTAGTTTCAAAAAAAAAAAAAAAAAAAAAAGAGGTTTACTTTGATCTTAGCTGAAGGGTAGGAGAGGGGATGGTGTTACACATAATTACACCTGCATCTTGGAAAGAGACTGCTAATTGCAGCGTGAAGAGCACACAGGACAGCAGAGAGCAGCTGGAATTCTATGAGGGAGCTGGCAAGAGACCATGGGGGCTTCCACTGATGTGAAGCAGACAGGGATGTGGGTGGGTGTGAGAGATACTCAGGGATGGAGGGAGGAATCTGAGGTGACATCCAGAGCTCAGACATGAGCCAAGAGAAAGGCAGAAGGTGCCCCTGCACCCCTGGTCCCCAAGTTCCCCTGCCCATGCAGACACCGACAGCAGCACACAAGGTTACACAAGAAGGTCCTCAGCCTGACAGTCTAATTTAAAGGTCAGAGCAGAAGGACTTCAGATCCCAGGATATCCTCCCAGTCCACATGCATGTGAGCACAATGAAATAGGTGCTGTCATTACACCCATTTTATAGGAGAAGAGTGAGGCACAGAGGCTCACAAAGATGCTCCAGGTCACATCAGACAATAGATGAGGGATCAGCTTTGGGGCCAGAGAATCTAACCACAGTCTAGTTCAATCTGGACTCCTCACCACCAACCTTCCCAAGGGTGCAGCAGATCATGGATCAGTCCAAAGTGGGCTCTCCAAGCCTCTCCACCAAAACATGGTCATCACTAAGATCCCCTTAAGACAAGGGTCATGTAGAAGAACCTGAAAAAACATTTTTCTCTCATGGACCAGTCCAACCCTAGAACATAGAAGCAGGAGACAGTGGCCCCTGTGTCCAGTATGGTTGGCTGACCTGGCTACACCATCTCCCACATTCTCTACAAAGTCTTCCCCCAGCTGATCAGGGGAGCCCATCCTGTCTGTGCCTCCAGAAGGCTTCCCAGACCTGACTGCAAAAGGGGGCAGCAAGAAGGGAACTGCAGGACTCCACCAATGGCTCTGCTCGCTTCCTGCACCAGCCAGGCAGCAAAGGGGCACCAATGTCCCCTCCCTCTCTGCCACAGTGCAGCCTTACCACTCACCTCCCTTCCTGTTGCTCCATCTCTCTCCATTCCACGCCTTTCCCATGGCTTAGTGGAATGTTTGCAGGTACCATGGAAACACAGCACTGGAGGGATCTGAGTCCTAATTCTGATTCCACCAGGAGGGAGGCGAGAGCTTAAGGTCTATCCCTTCGCAACCTGTAATATCACCTGTAAAATCTGTTACGTGGGGCCAAGCCCATACCGGCCTCAGTGAGCTCTTGTGAAGAGCAAACAGTCCAGTTGCTAAAAGAGCAATTTGCTGGAAGCAACATTTCCCAAACTGGTCGAATTATAAAGCATACTGAGAAAGCAGATCCCATCCTGAAAACAGCCACTCTGGTTCAGGAGTTCTGGGTGGGGCCTGTGAATCAGTATTTTCAAAAGCAGCAACTACTCTGGATGAATCCTATAATCAAACAAGTTTGGGCAACTCTGGGCTCAGGAAGTGCACAGGAGTCTCTACCCCCTCACCTTCTGTGCGGAGAAGGGAAAGGGGGTTTACTGAAACTCTTCCTTGGCTTTGCTGCATACATACAGAATAATGTTTAGCTCCCACGGAGCCCCTCGGGGGAGCAGGAGACCAACCTGGATGACTGGCCTCTCTCAACTTCCTTTAGCCCCTACGAGACCGAGTCTTTATTTTACAGATGAGAAAACTATGGCTCAGCAGAGCTCCCTCACATCAAGTCTGCCGGTTCCAGTCAGGCAAAACCCCACAGGGCTGACAGCCTGGCACAAAGGCAAGGGCAGCTCCAGGCCAGAACCACTCTTCTTTCTAGGCCACCCCCCACGCCCCAATGCCTAGAAGCAACCTGTGCATTGGGGGCCCCAATCACCCTGTCGTGTGCAGAGAAAGGGGCAGCATGAACACAGAGGCTGCTGTTTTCCATCCCCAAATATGAGGGAGGACCAGGGTCTTGGAGCAACAATCTAGAAAGGTGAGCAGGACTCCCCAAGAGAGGGAAAGAGCAACCCAGCTAGGGGAAGAGCAGTGATCTAGGATGCCTGGGGAGGTGTAGGGGGTCTCCAAGAGGGTCTGTGGAAACCAGAGAACATGCTACTTCTGGAATGAAGCCCCAGGTAGCCTGGACCCCTCCTTCCCACCAATACCTAATCCCAGCTCAGCCCTGGTCAGCCTACAGCAGAGATCAGCACCCAGTACTCCCATCTCTGTGGAGAGGAAGCAGTTTCCTGCTGCTTGGCCTGGGACCAGAACGTAAGAAGCAGAGGGAAAACACCATGGTAGTCCCAAACCCAAGACTTCCTGCAGAGCCACTGTTGAGCCTGGCGGTAGGGGGCTTCTCTCCCACCTCAGGAGTAGGGCACAATAACAGCAAGAGCTGATTGTGGCGTGATGCTTAGTTACTAAGCACTGTGTGCTGATTCTCACATTTACTCTTGATAATAATCTTAAGAGGTAGAATTTGATGCTCATTTTAGAGCTAGGTAAACTGAGGCTTGGCAGGGCTAAGTTAGCAAAAAAATAGCAAAAAAAAAAAACACCAAAAACAAAACAAAAATAGGACCTCATTCAAAACCCAGTTCCCTAACAACAAATCCCAAATTCTGTTTGCTCTCACTGAGCTTCTGCTAAGTAGGTTTCTAGACCAGTCACTACCAGATTCAGAAATGGCTCCGCTCCAAGATAGTCCCAGTCCAGTTGACAGTAACCACCCACTTTGCCTACCAGTGAGGTGGACTGAGCACCCAAGGGGGAACCAGGGGCAGGCCCATGGGAAGTGGGGGGGCAGGCATGAAGCTCAGGGTGGAGGTCCACACCAGTGAGCAGACAGAAGCCAGTCTGTTCCCCACAAGGCTCTGGGTGGGTTAACTTGGAGGGCCCAACTTATACAGTAGTTGGTCGCCAGTACAGCAGGGTTGGAGAGCAGGAATTGGAAGAGCTTGCTCTGTTAGCAAGAGACAGAACTCTTCTCCAGAGAGAGCCAGGAACATTCACCTCTGTGATTCACTGGCCAAAAATCTATCAAACCCAAGCCCACCAGAAGTGCCTCTGGGAGACAACCAGCCTGGGGTTGAATTGGGGGGAATAAAGGGCCAGGAGAGAAAGGCCAGCTAGCTCTGGGGTCCCACCTCTCCCTGTCTTACATGCCCAGAGGGCAGGGACCTGGCTCAGAAAGACCATCCTCCTCCAGAAGACACAGAGCTTCTCTTTAGTTCAGTAGCCCCAGACTCCCCAGAGCTGCAGCCACTAAGGGACGTGGTCTGCCAGGGGCTGCACAGCTCAGCAGCCCACCTAGCTCCACAGGCAACCACCTGAGCTACCAGGCACCAGCCCTCTGGGAGGAGGAAGAATGGTGTACAGGGTCCCCAGGTCACCTCACCTATTAGTCCTGACTCAGAGGCTCAAAGCTTCTGAGAGGTACAATCAGCAGGTATAGAAAACAGCAGTTCTACTTGCACGTATACAGAGAGAAGAACTGAAAGCATGGACTCAAGAGATGCCTATACACTCATGGTCACAGTAGCACTAGGCACGACAGCCACAGGTGGAATCGACCCACATGCTCATCAACAGGTGAGAGGATAGGCACAGTCTGGTGACATGTGCCATGGAAATTACTCGATCTTGAAGGAGGCGGCGACTGGGCACGTGCTACAACATGGCTGCATGTGAGGAGGTTCTGCTAAGGGAAATGAGCCAACATAAGAGGACAAATTATCGCTTGATTGGACTTTAATGAGGCACTCAAAGCTGTGACAGAAAGTAGACTGTGTCTTCCGGGGGTGGGTGAGGAGGGAGTGAGGAGTTATTGCTTAATGGGTGACATCCAGCAGGGAAGACATACTGAATGCAAGAGAAATGCCCACTAAAAATGGTGAAAATGGTACATTTTTGTTATGTGTATTTTAACACAAGAACAATAAATATGTATATACTACATACATACGCAATTTTAACGGTGGCATAGGAAAATCATCCCGTTACCTATGAGGATTTTTTTTTTACCATAAATGTGTCATACATTTCACAATAAAACAAGAGAGACAGTGAAGACTTATAAGCCAAAAATATTTCAACCTTGACTCATCAGGGGGTGTAAGAACTCACCGTGCTATCCAATAGAGGTGGGGACAATGGCACCCAACTCCTCCTTGCCAGCAGCACCAGCCCACCCTCCATAAACATGAGAAACAGTCCCCAGTCCCAAAAGCAGTCAAGTCAGACTTGAGCTGGGGCCTTCCCTGTCACCTACGTCATGAAAATCACAGGAAGAACATGTCCCAGGTGATGGAGGTGACAGAGGGCTGGGGCCCCTCCCCTGGCTCTGAATCCAGAGTGACTTTGGTTTCCTTGGAAGGAAATGAGCCAGTCTGCCCTCACTCCCTTTTCTAGGAAGGCACAAGGGGATGACTTGGTCCCATCCTGACATGCCCAGCCTTTCCCCAATATGGCTCTGGTGAAACCCACACATTGCCTTCCACTGTAGAGCAGCAGAAGCAGGAGAGAAGAGGGAGAGGGAAGAACAGCTCACCCCAGTGAGGAAGACCCAGAATGAGGGGAACATCAAAGATAAGTGGGCCTCTCCTCTCTCTACCTTGAGCTCCCAACATGATCACAGCAGGACGGATGCCAATTGGGGCACTGGTTCCGATGTTCCCACTGACCAGCTGTGTGGCCTTGCCTCAGTTTCCTCATCTGTAACTCAGAGAGAAAGGAACATTTGCTATCTAAGGCACCTTTCAGTTTCAGGAGACCTGTGCTTGCCTGTATCCCTCCCTGAAACAATGCTTCTAAGTAGAATAGCAGCACCCCAATAGCCTTGAGGCCAAGCCACCGACTCAGTCATTCATTTAATATTTCCTAAGCTCACTCTACGCCAAGGACTAGTGCCAGGAGGTGGAGGTAAGCCAGCCCAGTCTTCGAAGCACTCAGCAGCCTCTAGAGTATTACCACCAAGTTTCCAAACCCCTCCCGTTCCCAGGCGGCCTTGAGGGTGCGGAACATAGAGAGTAAGTAGCACAAACTGCAGGCAGAAGGGGAAGTCATATGGGGCCACAAAAAGAGCATCAAGCCAAGCTGAGAATCAGGGAGGTATGGTGTGAATCCCAAGTCTGCCACCGATTTGCTACACAGCCATGGACCAGCTTCTTCAGCCCTCTGCGCCTCAGTTCCCCTAACTGTCAAGAGGAGCCTGTGTCTGGTCTCTGACAGCTTGGGTATCTCTGGGTCTCAAGTTCCTCATCCCAGGAGGGGGACAGCTGCCGGAGCCAGCAGCACCACTGACCATCCGGGTCCTGCAGACTTCAGACAAGCCAAGCTGATGGTCAGCCAACTGGGAGTTTCGAGGCACCCGGGGTAAAGCTCCAGCCTGGCAAAGCCCAGCTGTGGTGGCTGTCTGAAGGCAGAGGCTTACTCTAATTTCAGGGATAAAATGAACAATGCAGATTTTTCAAAGTCAAAACCACCTAGCTTGGGATGGGGTCCGAGGACCATAAGGAAGGGTGGGCATTCTCCCTGGATCACATACCTAATAGGATAAGCAGCGGCACCCCTCCTGCCCCTTCTCTGCCAGATTCAAACCATAAACACAGCCCTTTTTTGAAGGGAAGGGCTTAACACAAACCAGATGCGGTAGGGCCTTTCCCCCACCCCCTCCTAGGCCCTAAAATTAAACATTCAGTGTCTCCTCTGCCAAAACTCATTTGAAGGCCGAGCCTTAAAGACCCAGTGCCTCACAAGCTCTCAATTACATCCCCGCTTAAACAAAATGTCAAAGTCCCCAAATGGCAAGTGTGAACGGGGCAGTCCCCCAGGAGTGCCTGGCACCCATGCAGGCCCAGGACAAATGTGAAAGGAGAGGACTCTGCAGACACAACCCTGCTCTGCTCCTCCACAAAGCAGCCGGAAGGACAAAGGGCAGCCTTCCAGGGCTGGTTCCCGTTCTCCAGACTAGCCCACCTGGGGGCGGGGTTGTGGGGGATGGGGGAGAGTTCTGGGAAAAAGAAAGTAGGCAGCCCTCAGGCAACCCAGGGTTTGTGTAAGTGTGTGTCTGGGGGTGGAGGGATGGAGGGGGTGTCTGGGGTGGGGGAAAGCCCTCAGGGATCCTGCCTGAATACCAGCTCTGGGTGTCCCTGGGACTACTGGAGATTCCTGGAGAATGGACATCCTGGACTTGAGTTGCCAGTCTCTAGAAAATATGGTGGGTCACAAGCATCTAACTCAGCTCTGACCTCATTCAAAGCTGTGATGATCCAAACAGAACCCATCTTAAGAGAACTATATTCTTGTTGGACGGTTTCCCTGTTGCCAAGTCAGTTGCTCCCCTATCCAGGAAGCTCTCCTGGCCCTAAAGATCCTTCCCAGACTGGTTGAACCCAGACCATCCACCACCATGTCCTCACACCTCTCCACATCCCCATCCATGCATTTGCCAGGGTCACATTTGCCACTAAGCACTGATCAGCAGGTCCAGCAGACACACATTTTGTCTCCACAGCAGAGGGACACATTCATTGCCCACAAGCTCAGGTGCCTACATTCAGGCCCCTATGCAATGCACAGCAAACAGTGAGCATGCTCAGAACAGACAGTACAACCTCAGAGAGCTAGCAATCCTCAAGAAGAACAGGAAGAGCAAAGAACTATCGGGAGAAGGATAGTGTTTCAGATAGAAAATCCCTGACTTGCTATGAAATTTAAATGCTCTGAAGTAGTCAACCCTAAACCTAATACAACCACCTTCACTTTATTTTAGTATACTATCTTCCCATTTACACTGCTTTACAGTTACAATCAATTATAATGTATATACTATAAAGGATTGTACAGTCAGCAGACTACTGAACATATTTTTCCTGTACAATCATTCCAATTACCATTTTAAAGACTGAAATGTTCCATCACCACCCTGCATCAGGATGCTTTAATTTCTCTTCTAGTGCTAGTTAGACGTGGAGCTATCCTCCATTTTTACTCTTACATGTTGCACAGACAATATTCCTAAGCACGTCTGTTGGGGAGGGGGCAGTTTCCTTAAAACACAATCTTAGGGGGTAGAGTTACCAGGCTATGAACATTTTAAGCGCTCGCTCCACAGCCAGCTATGATACTAACCCACAGGCGGTAGCCTTCCTTTATGCCTGCAGGTACAGTCACCTCCACTCACTCAATTAAAATCTCACCCTGAAAGCATTGCTTTTCCTTTTTAAAATTCCTGTTAAGTTGTATTGACTGGAATATTTTTCTGGGCCTCCAGGCTAAGTGCCCCCAAAATCCTTTTCTTAAATCTTAGTTCCAAATTCCCTGGCCCCCACACCAACACCTAGGTCCACTCTGCTGTCACTGGACCTGGACCTGCTGTGGCTCCCCTAATGCCTTCCCTACCAAACTCAACCCCCCATCCCCACTATGTCTGAAGCCCCTTATCCTCTTCTATACTGTGATCCCAGCAATGACACATCACACCAGGCAGAGAGGCAGTCAATGTCTTGACCTAGAGCCCCCAAAGGGAAACCTCAGAGTATGAAATTAGTACTGCCCATTAAACTGAGTCCTACAGGCCTTCCAGGCATCCCATTGCTGGGCCCTGAGTCAAAGGGACCATCTGAGTCTATGCCAGTAAAACCCGTTGCTGCTGGCAGACCCCCAGCATCAAGACAATGAGGAGGCGTTCCCATAGTCCAGCGCCAACCCAAACTCCTGCTGTCACGCTGTTTGGATGAAAGCTAGAACCCAGACAACTGTCCACAGTCAGAATCTGGCTCAATGGTAACTAAAAGGCCAGAGGTCACTAAGGTGAGGCAGGGAGGGAAGCCGGGTGAGGCAGGATACAGGATCCTCTCTCCACAGGAAACCAAACAACAGAGCTGGCAGGTCACTGAAGGACACAGATGTTTGTGCTGGGTGGCAAGGGAGGGCCCCTGGTCAAACTGTAAGTGACTGGTGGGCATGGTAATTAGGCCCTTCTTCTGCTACATCTAATAGAAATCCGTTGATGGCCCCTCATTGTCCAGAATGTGTGAAGCACCGACCTCTGCCATTATCGCAGCAATGTTATTTCCAAGTTGTCTTTGAAGTTGCCAGATAACCAACTCGCCATCCTGCTCCAAAGTCAAAAGCAAACTAGAGTCAGCCAAGCCAGGATTGTGTTCTAGAATGAATCAGTTAAGATTGTTAAGCCAAACTTTTACCATTCAGATGGAAACAATAACATGCCCCAGGTCACAAAGTTCTCTGGTTTTACTGAAAAATTAAGATAAAGCAGATTTTAAAGATCTGGTGGAAACGCGTAGGCTCCAAGCCCAGAGCATTTGGTTTGGTGGGTCTGAGCAACCGCCAGGAGGCCAGGGTTTTTACATGAACCCAGGTAGTCCACTGACCATCGTCTTGGAAATATCTGGGATAGAGGCTTTCCATGTGGGTGGCAGAGGGGGGATGCGCTCAGAGGAACAGATACATCTATGGAGCCTGTGGTCACCTGGGATGGTTGGTTGTGTAATAAGATATAGACGGGAAGTCCTTGGCTACACTCTGCATGGCAAAGGCACCCCTCCTTCACAGAGCAAAGCACACACACTTTTGTGTCCCTTCAGGGTCCCCCTCTCGCTCCCATTACCATGACTCTTAATTGGGCCAGCCTTTATAGTTCATTGTGGTTTTCTGGGCAGAGAGGCAAAAACATAGCACGTCTAACAAACCAGACAGAATAAATCAACCCAAGCCCATCCACATGGCCACAAGCTGGAGTGCCAGGAGGCCCCAAATGGGAGCTCTCTACCCAAACAACCCGAACAGCAGCTGAGACAGCCTGGCGCTGTCTCAGCACCACCCCAAGGAAACATCCCCTCTGGTGAATACCCTGGCTCCAAGCACTACTCATCAGAAAAAGAAAGAAAATGCTGGACCTTGGGAAACGGTCGCCAGTTGTGTCAGATGGACTGGTCTGGGGACACCTGGCTCCGCTGGCCTCAAGCATCCTCTGGGGGCAACTCCAAGAGACTGAGAGCTCCACTCAAGGACACAGGGATTAGAGAATTCTAAGGTGGCATCATTTAAACGCTAAGTCTATTTCCCAGAAGACTCCGGTGGACCTCCAGCTATAAGCCCACCACCCAAATTCCACCCAACCTGACGGAAGGAACAGTGCTGTGTGAGAAAGGAGGCTTCTGTGTATCCCCTCACACATAATGAAAATGGCCAGCCAGTGGGTGTGTTACCAAGGGATACATGGCAGCACAGTTCTAAAGTAGTCACCCACTTTTGGCATTTGAGGCTACCTAAGAAACCCCAGTCAGCTCTTGGCATTTCTGGGCACTGTAGCCTCATTCCCTGCCTGAAGTCAAGTCAATCAAAGAGATCTCCCTCCCACCCCAGCATCTGAGAAGTTCGGCCAGATGTGTGTGGAGCTACCCAGGGAACAAGCACTCAGGTTAGGGGCCAGCAACTCCCAGAACCAGTGGCCCGGTCAAGAGTTCAGCAAGGATCCAACTAGTGCAGAAGTGGTCTCTTCTACCCTGGAAGCTTCCTCCTGAAGAAGGAGGCAGGGCGTGTATACCAGAGTGTCACCTGGACCGTGGGATGTTGGGTTCAGAGAAGTGAAGTGGGGAAGTGAGAGTCGATTGCCAAGACACAGGTTTAGGTTCTCATTTATGACTCCTTCCACTTCCCTTCCATGTTACCAGACAGCCTGGCTCTCCCGACAAGCCTCACACACAGATAGGAACTTGGGGAATGTGGTCAGGAGCCAGGTCAGGGCACAACCTTCTGAGAACCAGATTCCACTTCTTGATCACTCCTCCCACCACTGCGCTCAGCCTGTGCTCTGCCCTCAGGGCTTGTCTGGGGTGTAGTGGTCACTGAGGAGGCAGGTAAGTTGCCAGCAGGTAAGAATATTTCATGTTTTTCTCCCAAATATTTAAGTCCTGGCAGTTTTTGAGCACTAGATGAAAATCTTAACAAGATCTTCAGAAGCTTAAAAAGGAAAGCTGACAGACAGGCCAGTGGCTGAGAGGATATACTCTGGATCAGAGGGAAATTGGGAACCCCACCCAGAGGGTACCTGGGTACCGCCACTAACAAGACTGGCCAAGTTCAAGTTCTGGCCACAGGCAACTGGGTTCCTGCAGAAGTTCTCCAAACCATACCCTTCCATGCTTGGGGTGATAGAATTTCAGGCAATTCTTACTTTTTCCACTTCACTGTCTTTTCCACATTTCCCACAATTATTTTCCTATGTAATTGGGTGTGGGGGAGATTGCGTTTTGCTGGGGGCAATTAAGCTGGTCAATCTTAAAGGCAATAGAAATAATCTCCTTTGCCCCATTAACTCAAATTCCCAAATATTACCCTAAAAATGTCCACAAGAAAGGAATATTTACAGAGGATTTCCTATGAAGGCCCAAATGTGTCCCCTCCTAGGAGAATTAAGGGGGATGAAGTTCTTAGTCCTCAGAAAACCTCAGAACATGGAGCCAGGAGCCCTCATACACCACTCTCTAGCTCCTGTCAGACAACCACAAGGGAGTCAGGAAACAGTGAGACATATCTCCTCTGCAAGGGCTTCGGCCTCACCCGGGCTGAACCTCTAGAAACAGTAGAAGGAGATTTCATTATGCAGCTCCCCACAAAAATGCCTTCACACTGTGTGATTTAGCACCAAACCTTTGGCTCTATGGAGGCTGTTGATTTAAGTCCCAATATACAAAAAAGTTCTCTGTGTTTTCCATGAAACTAATACTGACGACATCATCATCCACCACATTGTTTTCCTAAAATGGAAATGCCCTTGGCACTGAGAGTGTACCAAAAATGTCTCTTTCTCTTGAACTGGTACAGTTCCTTTGACTGGGAAATAAATAACCTATAATCATTCCAATTTCTCCTTTTGTTTTGGCTGTCAGGAAGCTCAAAACTAAGGTCAGTGTTGACTTACAAAAACTAACCTTTTTCAATATTGCTTTCTCAGTTACCTCACCCCTACTCTGACAAGGCTCATCTTTCTTCTAACTTTAATTTAAAACTGTTATGTGTAAGGCTTTTAACTGTGTTCTCCTCAAATACTTTTTGGAAAGAGACAGGAAAGTACAAATAAATATATACCCATGAAACATTCTCTATAATTGGAGCTCACTTTTCAGGCAAGGAACATAAAGACAAATATGTGGGGGGGGGGGAAGTCTTTGATACAATGCTAAGTGGGGAAGTAAAAAAGCAGAACTAAATTATATATACACTACAATTACCCCTATCAAAATAATGCACATGTGATTCTAAAAACAAAAATGGGTTTCTGAAAATATAATTGCATTTAGATGAAAGGGTTAAATCGGTCATTTTTATCCCTGAAGTTGTTTATCTCCTCAAATGGGAACAGAGGCCCATGTGGGTGAAGTAAACAGGCAGGATAGAAGCTAGAGAAAAAGCAGAGCTCCCCTGGCCTTTCCAATATCTCCCGCATGGTGTCCATGCTGTGGGGGAGGAGACAAGTCACCAGTCCCCATCTGCTCCTTAGGGACTGGAACCCAGCAGGTGACAGTCTAGTTTCTTAGGTCTTGGGGATGGCATCTTATGCCCTGAAATCACAGCTGGTTGAGATTCTTACCATCACCTGGCAGTTTGTGGGCAAATTCTGAGCACCCGCTCATAGGAAAACTATGATTGGATACAAGGGAAGAGGGATATGGGAGCCAGGATCCATGATCTCTGACCTCCAAATGCCTAGGACTTGATTGGCAAACCTATAACCCCTCAACCTTTCAGTGTCCCATCAAGTGCCATGCCCTCCAAGAATCTTTCCCCATCCACCCTCCACACCTGACCAAGGGCATTCACAAACAGCCCATACTTTTTCAAAACTTGCAGCACATAGGAAATCATCCTCAGCATCCCCCCCAGCGAGAGGATTTCCAGCTCCAGGTCCCAGCTATAGCTGGAGCCCTGTACAAGGAGCTGAGCAGACAGGTTGCTTCAGCCTCTGCTGACAATCACGGTCTGGCCAACTGGACTAGAGGTTCATCCTGCCTCTGCTCGAGTCAGGACTTAAGGGCTGCCAGAGGGTCCGGGTCCTTTGCCCAACTTCCTGCCTAGCCCTGGAAAGCACACAGAACATCCAAAGCTGTGCTGACTCATCACCTCACAGGTGGAGTGAGCTCATTCCCTTTCAGGCCATCCTCAAACTGGAAACCCACAGCAGAGATGGTTCCCATGGCAACAAGCCAGCGCCTCCTCCACAGCCACCTTCCTTGGAATATCATTCATCAGGGCCCTGGGATCCCTCCCTCAGCCTCAGTCCTTAGCATAGAGTGAGCAGGGTCCTTGCCAGCCATACAAGGCACCCCCCTCCTACCCCTGCTTCAACATTTCTAATCTACCTGAGCACATTCAAGATTGGGACACTGGAAACCTAACAGTTCATTCCTTCTAGGAAAAGTTGGACTATTAGAAGTTCTGAGGTAAACTCCACACGCATACAACTTCTCCCGAACCCTGTGTCTCCCTTTGGGCCTACCCACTCGGCAAGTTCAGCTCAGCCCCACTTCCAGAGCCCATCCAGAGCCTTCTCTGAGGAGCCAGCTTCCTTCAACTATTCCTGAAACAGCTCCCAGCCTTCCCCACCCGCTACATGGATTCCGTGGGTCTCTAATCCTCTCAACATGAGCTGTCCAGTTCAGACCGCAGCACTCAGGACTTAGGACAAGCCCAGAGCCGTACAGTCCCGAAGATGGCCCCAGCTTGTTCCTCCACTGACTCACCCAGTACACAGAGTCACCCACCCAGCTTCTTTCTCTCCAGCAGCTTGCCCACTCCTTCACACTCCCTTCCCATCATTCCCTTCCCAGCACTTGACACTCACCCTTTCATGCCTCTGGCCACACTGAGCCTAGCCAACCCACCCCCCCTCCTCACCAGTCCCTGTTTGACTCACTCTCACATATTCTAAATTTTTAACTCACATTAAAACCTCTTCCAAGAAGGCTTACCTTCCTCCTCCAACTTTATCTGGGCCCTTACTTGGCTCCCATTCACGACACATGGGACACCTTTGAGTGTAACAGGGATATGTGTGTTTATGGGTTTCTCTCCCACTGACCGCTCCAGAGGCAGAGATCATGCATGTGCCTCCAATGTGGAAAGAGCAAATACTTAATATTTGTTAAATCTGGGTGGGGAGCACATGGGTATTTGTTTTACTAGTCTTTGTACGTTCTGTGTTGAAATGTCAACTTTATGAAATGTATATACTTCACTGAATATGTACATATACACACTGAAATGTGTACTTCATATTTGGGGGCGGAGGTTGGTGAGGGGAATATAACCCACAGCAAATGTGAGTTAGCTCTAGGGGATGAACTGTTGCTGGCTGCAGGACCTTCATTCCCAGTGAATTCACCTCACCATCTCATGCATCTGGATGAACTTACTCTTCACTGTTCTCCTTCCTAGGGCTGTAGTTTAATACCACCTACCAAGTGCCTGGCAACGGTGTCAGCAGGGGAATGAGGTTTTTATCAGTCCTGTTGTATCATTTCATCCCTGCTGGTCCTCTAGTCATTTGAAAAGTTCCCAGCAGTTCACTCTAGTATGATAATCTCACTGCAAAATAACCTTCATGGCTAAATATGACAGGCAAGTGTTCACTGCTAATTGTTGAAGCTGGGTAATGGGTACATGGGGAGTGATTATGCTGTTTTTTACTCTTGTGTTTGAATCCTCCTTAATAATGATCTTTAAATTCACTCATTCATGCAATCAACGTTCCTTGTATGTCTGCCACGTGTCAGGAATCATGGGTAAAGAGAGAAACAAGAAATAGCCTCCCCACCATGAACTGATAACTATTTGCAATCTTATCCCTCCCTGGCAATTAAACACCTAATGACACCTGCTGGCCTTCCCAAAGGAACAAAGAGCTAATAAGAGGTTTCCAATAGTGGGTCTCCTGGGTTTGTCTTGCCAGTCCTGCCGTTTCACCTACACTTGAAGTCTCCCCTGCAGAAGGGCTTTCCTCCACTCAGTAATTGGCTGTAGGAAGCCCAGGGTGTGCTGTTGTCAATCTCACACACCCACAGAACTGTGCTGGGATCCTTGCAGCCTAAAAGGCAATCTTCCCTCAAGGAACAAACACTCTTCTGGACCCTATATGGTTCCAGGTGCAAGGTAGGTTTTATAGAGAAATAAAAACCTGGTGAAGGCTCTGCCATTACTAGTTGCAGGACCTCTGGGCTACCAAAGGGAGATGCTCACATCCAGCTCACAGGGTTGTTTCAAGGATTGTATAAGTTAGTATATGGTGTGTGGCATTGCCCCGGTGCCTATGCAAAGTCAGGGACAGTGCCACACACAAAGTATCAGAAGGGTGTATGGGCACAAATCTTTGAGTACTGTTGTTGCTGTTGTTATTATTAACTAGGCTCCCATAGCCTGTGAACAGACACAGGTGACAATGGCCACCGAAACTCTCTTTGAAAAGGAGAAAACCACAGAGGAAAGATCAGATTCAAGGGAAAGACTCGGACTGGCTGCTGCTGTCCTCGTATCATTGTGTTCGTTGCCTGAGCTTCTGTGAGCAATGCCTTGGGCACAATGGGTAAGAGATGCCCGCGAGCCTGTAAATGCCTTCCTTTTTTTTTTTTTTTTTTGAGACTAGGTCTTGCTAATTTTGCCTGTGGAACCGCAGGCTCTCGTTGCCCGGGGTACCCCAGGCTCAAGCAATCCCCAGCCTCAGCTTCCCAGGTAGCTGGGATTACAGGCGCGCACCACCACGTCCAGCTATTTTTTTTGGAACTAGGTCTTGCTACAGGCCCCAGGCGGGACTCAAACCGCGATCCCTAGCACCGGCCGCTTCATAGGCTGAAGCTTACAGGCACGAGCCACCGTGCCCGGCCCCCTGTAAATGCCTTCCTGTAAATGCTTTCCATGTGGCTCTTGGTCCAGAGGAAGACAACCTACAACCCCTGGCCTAGGTCACCGGGACCAGGGACTCCGTAGCTAGGCTGGGAAGAGTTTTGTATGGATGTTTTTAGATGTTGGTTCTGTTTTATTGAGTCAGCTGCCCCTTTCTGCTCCCTCTGGGCATTCGGCAGCGTGGGCACTCTAGCCCCGGCAAGCCTGGGTGTACGCCTTGGTCTGCCATTCACTAGCCTCAGCACCTTCTCTGCTCAGGGATTCGATGCTCAAACAGGACTTCAAACAGGACTAGCCCCTCTTAGCATACTGTGGGAATGAAATAAAACTATGGCTGTTTCAGAGGATGGAAGCCTGAGAACCTCTATAGACACAGGAACAACCTGTCCTGGACAGTGTCAGGAGCCCCCTGGAAAGCCAGAGGAGGCATAGCCAGAAGCCCAGGTTTCCAAGAAGGCAAGGAAAGTCACCCCTCCCCAGAGGCAAGACCCCATACAGCTTCATCCTCAAGACTGTCCTTGCGGTGGCCAGTGGCTGGGGTGCCCCTCAGATAAGAGTGAAAGAGGATAGACAGGGGGAAGAAAGGCGTACAAAATGGAGAAAGGGGACAAAAAGGTCCATCTATCCATCTAGGCCCGAGTTACCCCATCTCCACTGCTCCACGTGGCGCTGGAACCTGCTATCAGGGACCAGAGGGACAGCCACTTCCTGGCTTCTCAGGAATGCACAGGAATGCAGTACGTCAGGAGAGAGGTATGTGGGGCCCAGGGAGGGTGGAGACCCAGCTCCTACTCAACCAGGGGTTTCCCTTCTCCAACCAAAGAGGCCAAGCAGAGACGAAGAAGCCAGGGCAGTGCTAGGGAGGGTGGGCTCTGGCCAGGCATTCCTGGGTTTGAAGGCTAAAACCCCTGGCAAGAGCTGCGTGGGTTGGGGCAAATTACAAGCATACCTCAGAGATACTGTGGGTCCCATTCCAGGCCACCGCAATAAAGTAAATGTCGCCATTAATTGAGTCACCGAATTTTTCTGGTTTCCCAGAGCATATGAAAGTTATGCTTCCATTATACTACAATCTATTCGGTGTGCAATAGTCCTATGCTGGAGAAGAAACAAACATGTACATACCTTAACTAAAAGTGACAGACACAAAATGAGCACATGCGGTCAGAAAAATGGGGCCAGTAGAATTGCAGACTTATCACACATCATTGATTTGTGGAAAATGGAACAGCAAAGTGCAATAAAGCAAAGCGTAATAAAGCAAGGAATGCCTATATTTAATCTCACTAAATCTCAATTTCTTATATCAAGTGGGTATGAAAATGTAATAGCAGCTGTGCTCCATAGGGTAGTTATGATGACACACTGTCATAGCACCTGCAATGCTCTGAGCACAGGGCGGGGAGGCATAGGGATACTAAGTCTTAGCCATTAAGTGTCAGGACCAGGACCATAAGCAGCATCCCACTTGTCCCCAGCACTCATTTCTCTTTCCCTTTCTCAACTGCAAATCCAGGAGTCAGTGACAGGAATATCCAAGTGTAAGGGCAGCCTGCAGAGACCCACCAGCCCATCTCAACCTCCAACCTGGCAAAGCAGAGTTGCCAGCATATAAGAAATGCACCTGAACTTGACCACCCACACACTAGCCAGATCCCAACAGCTCCGTCTGCCTTCAGAACTCAGAGACTCACCCTGCTGGTCTGTCAGCAGGTGTTCTGAAGCCCACCTGCTTCAGATGATGATTTATATGTGCACAGAATATAAAGTCCTTCCCAAAATCAACCCTGCAGGGAATGAACTCATGGTGGTGTGTTCCTGGACAAAGACCACCACTATTGAGGCCAGCCTCTTCATCTAAGGTAGGAGAGGTCAGGTGGCAGTCTAGGCCCCTTCTTGGCTCAGGAAAACTATGATTTCTTCAAACTGCTACAAGGGAAGAGAAGGACAGAGCTGGATTCTGGGTGTAAACAAAGCACAGACCAAGCTGCCTATCGACACCAGTCCTTTGGGCAGATGCCAAGGTGAATGAAACCCATGCTCCCTGGTTCCTGCGGGAGTTTCCTCTACCCACTCATCCCACAGGCAGGCTGCCTCCCTCATATCAGACCTGTAGGTCAGCTGAGTCTACACAAAGGCGCAATTATGAACAGTCCACCTTGCAGTGGGCATCAGTGCTCTTCCCACTTCTCTTGAAGAACCTCTAGGTATCTCCACCCCCAAACCACACCTGGAGCATCCAGGCTAGAAGGCACAGTTAAGGGACCCATCCCCAACTCCAAACAAGGCCTCTCCCACTCTTCCCTCTGAAACCACCTGGCCTCTCACTCGGTCACACCCAAGGTAGGTATTTGCAGAATAAAAGACTGCATGCAGGGCCCAAGACACAGAGCACTTCTGAGTCCATAAAGGAAGCTCCTTGACCTGGCCCCTCCCACCCCCTCCCTAGAGGGCCAGGACAAATTCTTGAAGGCTGAGGACACAGAAGAGTCCTAAAGAGCCTGCGGCCTGCGTTTGCAGAACTTGGCCAGGCTGGGAAGCCCAGGACTCAACCTCAAGGTCACCTGAAGAAGTGCTTGACCCTGCAAGTGACACACCCTCCCGTCCTCAAGAGGCCAGAAACACAGAATGTGTGTACTAAATCCAGATGCCAGAGACTCTCCACATGATTACCCACATGTGACTTTTACAAGAACACTGCCATCTTCCTGTAGGCCAGGACGAGGATGCACTCTGACAAGTAGTCTCACACAGCAGCCACAGACGGCCTCAGACCAGATACCAGGTCTCCCGGGACGCCAACACATAATGCGCCCCAGTCCTTCCTGCTGGGCAGAGAGTATGGTATCTCCACACCTACTCCTCTCCTGAACACCACCTGCTGCGGTTCCAGCCACCTGTCCCCTGGTGAGTTGGAGGGTTCAGAGGGCCTCTGGGTCCACACCCCTGGGATGCTGTGGTTCAAGCCAGCAGCTCTAATATCCAACACTCAAGAGGGTACCCCAGTCCTGGGCCCAGAAGGAGAAGGAAAACCCAGGTCCTGGTTTAGTTCCTTTGAGGACCCCAAGCTCACACAAGAGGACTAGAAACTCCCTAAAATTTCTGAAGCAGGGGTCCCTGTCAAATGCAGGATAGGCAGGGAGGGGAGGAATGAACACCAGCATGGCCAGTGCCTGGGAGAGGACTCTGAAGTAGGACACTGGTCAAACAGTCAAGTGGTCTAAGAGGGAAGACAGGGATTGAGAAGGAGACACTGAATCTCCAGCCCCCCACCCCCAGAAATCGCCTATTTAGGGAGAGGGAGACCAAGCAACAAAGACTGGCAGCCTGCCCTCTGGCCTTCTCCTGAGTCCAGGGAGTAACCCGGACCCTGCTCTAAGCCCAGGACTCAGTGCCATTTCTGGGACAGCCTGTATTAAGGCCACCAGCACCACAACATCTGTCAGACATCTGCTGGACTAAGGTGCCATGGCCCTCCAAAGGCATCCACCCTTACCCCTACTCTGGGTGCAAGAGCAGCTCCCTTCCCAAGCCGGGCCCCTCCAGAAGGGAGAAAACACACAGCCTTTACTTAGTTGGAGGGAGGGAAGGAGGGTGTGAGGTAGGACATACCAGCAAAGTCAGTCCTCTCTCTAAAGATTGCAAAATGGCCCTCATGTACCACCCTGCCTATACCTGCCTCCTCTGCAGGAAACTCTGAAGCGCCTTCCCACTTGCTAAAAATACAAAAATTCCCAAGCCCAATCCCCAGAACTATATAAACTCTAAGAAAGAGGCCCAGCAATCAGTTTCAACAAGCCCTTCAGGTGACTTTGATACATGTTCAAGTTTGACAATCGCTGCCCACAAACCCCAATCCTTCCAGGCATCAAGACTCCAGGAGAAACTGGTATGCATGTCTGGTGCATCCAGTGGCAGAACCTCCAGGAGCCCCAGATAATAAGCCCCTTACCTGGGGGACCCCAGGAGATCCCACATGCCAACCTTCTATTATCGAAGGCAGTCAGAGATTAGTGGCATCCTCTGAGAACCCTCCAAACATCCTCAGAGCCAAGAATTTCACAACAGTGCCCAAAGCAAATGGGGTGAGGGCTGCCAAGAGGCTGCCAGCACGTCTGTCCTTTCCAGCTCTCTCTCCAGCCCATCCTCTACCCAGACGCTAAGAGAGCAACACAGTGACTGAGTGGCCCAGAGCCAGAGAAGGAAGAAGAGGCCAGGAAACCAGGCAGAGACAGGGAGACAGACTGGAATCCCACCAGCTGTCCCCCGGGCCCAGCCAAGAGGGGTTCAACCGCCACGCCCCACCTCTGGCCTCTTCCAAAACTACGTGCAGCCCAAGCCTCGTCTTGCGGAGAACGACTCTTCCTACTGTTACAAGATGCCCATGCGAAATATAAGACAGAAATCCATAGATCCACCGGGAAGCTCTCCCCAATTCAGTCACTTCTATCACGGCACGTGAGCTTCATTGAGGAGCTACAACAGCACCACCCTGGGAGGAGGCGCCACGGCAAAGGAGCAACTCTGCAAACATGGCTCCCCAAGAACCTCTCAGGCTAGGAAACGAGGCAGCAGGTAAGAATGCAGGTGCCCCTGCAGGGTGGGGACCAGGAACCAAAGCCGCATGTGGGAGGAAAGAAAGCAGCAGCAGGCTGACTTCTCTGCCCTCCCGCATCAAATACCAGTGAGTCTTTGAACTGCAGCAGCCACAGAACTGTGAGGAGAACAGAGCTGCCCACAGAGGCAGGAAGTTAGGCTCCTGGTCCCACCTGTCACCTGCAAGCAGCCATGTGACCTGGACGAGGACTCCTAGTCCTCCCCCTCCCCCAACCTCCAAACAGACTCCAGAAGAGGTGTGAGCACAGCGTTCCCAGTGACACCCTGGGTATCACACTGTTCATATAGTTTTAAACAGGTGCAAAAATGCAGACACGTTGCTGGCAGAACCGAATAAACATAAACGAAAGAGTGAAAGCACCAAACTTGGCAGTGGTTCATTCTGATGCAGGGCTGGGGAGAAGACCAGGGCCTCTGTTCTCTCTGTAATGTGCATGGACCTGGTGAACCAGGCTCCAGAGCAGAAAGTTAGAAACAACGGCTATAACCTGTGCAGGCCTTTCAGCCGCTCTTAGCACCAGCTGAGCCATGACGTAAGGGTGTTGTAAGCTCTCACTGAATTCATGGCTTTGAAACACTTAGAAGTGTGCCCTGCCCACGGCACACGCTATCAGGTTTGTGCAGGAGTGCTGGACAGACGGCGAGATGGGCCTCAGCTGGGTCTCCTCTGAATCAGCAGATTCCAGGGAAAGAGAATCTTGGGGCAGGTGCCCAGATGGGCATCCTTGGGTCCCTCTGTGGCCTCACTGCCTGTGCCCAGAGGCCCACTAAGCTGAGACCCCAGTGTGATACCCCTTCAGTTTTTAAAAACTAAATGATGTACAATGAGACACATACATACAAATGACGTGTCCATTTACTACTGCTTAACTTAAACTAACAAAGGCTGGTGGGCTTTTGTTGGAGCTAAAGTTTGAAATATTATCCAAGTTTCTACAGAGGTCTCAGGCCTTCACACACACAGAAAAACCTCCAGAAGACCCAGCCAGGATCCAGGACAGGGGGCAGGAAACCAGGGGTCCGGCCCCACTTCCCCTGCTCCGGGAAAGCAGGATTCAGGAGCCACCCCTCCTCCATCTCCCAGCTCCCAGGGCCAAGTCTGGAAAAGTACTTTAGGTTCCTGGAAAGAAAGGTCCTTCCGAAATATCGGGAACTCTACTGGAAAGTGCCATTACATGTTATCTGGAGGATGTCTGTGGGGTTTGAAGGAGCCACTTCTCTGCCAAAGTCAAGGCAGCAGCCAAGAACAACAGAGGGGCTTCTCAGAGGCCAAGACAGACACGTTCGTGGGGACACAGGCCCACTTGGAGTCCTGGTCGCAGTGGCCCTCCCCCTTGGCAAGGAGGGCAGGTGGGAGGGATCCTGTTCCTCGGGTGGTGGGACCTGGAAGAATTGAGATACGTACTTCTCTCACCAAACCAGAGGCTGTTCCATGCAGACCCTTCCCCTGGGCCATCAGGCGCAGAGAGAGTCTGAGTGTACTGCATCAGCCCCTCCCACCCACAGGCAGGGCAGGCCTCTCTCTTCCAAGGGGGAAAGCCAGGTTCCACTAGGAGACCCGCCTGGTGGAGACCACCCACCTTGAAGTTCCCTGTTCTGGTGTCATCTCACCTACAGAGGATTTGAGCTCAGCACCAGTCCGTTCTGCTCCCATCAGTTATAATCAGCTTTGCAGACGGCCTTTGAAAAATAAATCTTCAGGCCCATAAAAATGCTTCCCTGCAAGCCCTGGCCTGGCCTCAAATCACAGGCCTCTGACCAGAGCCCTAAGCACCACAGAACAGGAAAAACAAGGTGGGGAGGACGCAGCTCTTCAGAAAGGCTCCCTTCCCCTCCAAAGATCACTTTTCTGCCCTCAGGGAACCATTTGGGGCCTTTGGGTCAAACCCTGGGCCCCAAGATTCTGGGGTCAGGAAGGGCATGTCCTCCCTGGGGGCTGTACCCTGGCCTGGCCCTCAGCTCTGAAAGTCCAAAGCACTTACCCACCCTAATTCCCCAGAGTCTCCATCACCAGCTTTCTGAACAGCCTCAAGGCTTACACAAGTGCCTCCAACTTTATGGTACATGTGCTCAGGCTTTCTGTTTTTTTGTTTTTTGTTTTCATTTTTGTTTTTCTGAGACTAGGTCTCGCTTACGTAGTCCACGGACTCAAGCAATCCCCAGCCTCAGCTTCCCAGGTAGCTGGGATTGCAGGCATGCACCAGCTATTTTTTTGAGACTAGGTCTCTCATATTGCCCAGGGTAGTCTCAAACCCATGGACTCAAGTGATTCCTAGCCTAGGCCTCCCGAGGCTGGGATTAAAGGCACGTGCCACTGCGCCCGGCCCTGCACAGGCTTCTGAAATCAAGATAAACACTGAAGCTCAGCTACCTGGTTCAAAGCCTGTGAGGTCCCCCTGGTGACTGAGCACAGGGAAGGACGGATGAAGGGACCAGGCGGTGGAGAAGGGAGGATGAGTAGGGACACTGTGTTCAAGTAGGGACACTGGGGCTCAGGGCTGAGTCAGTACTAGGCCACAAAGACACATGGGACTGCAGTTCAGGGACCCTGAGTCCAGACAGCTTCTCCTACTGAAAAATGCACAGGAATGTAACCAGAGTCCTCTGCTACCCTTTCAACCAGGAAAGGACATTCCAAAGGGCCTAGGCCTACTCCTCTACCCTCATGACCCTCTAGTCCTGGCTTCAACTTCAACTCCACCCCATTCAGGCTGGAGGAGGGCTTCGGGCAAAATCACATGACCTCTGAGCCTTACTTTCCTTGTCCACAAAATGGGGATATGTCCTCACAAGTGAGCTTATCGTGACTAATGGACAGAAAACCACATGTGAATGCCTAAGTGTTAACAATCATGAATCACATAATGAGTACTTGATCACACACCAGCCTGAGTTGATCCTTCCTTATTATTTCATTTATATAAGCCTTATCTCTCTGGGGTCTCAATTAAAATAAACTCCATCCTAGCAAAAGGTGTGTCTGTACACTAGTTAAGAGTCATGTTCTAAAGTTAAGCTTCCTGGACTCACCATAACTTGGTTTACCGGCAAATCCATCTTGGGCAATTTATTTAACTTCTCTAAACCTCAGTTTCCCTAAAGGAAAATAACAGTACCTTCCTCAGAGGCCGGTCAGGTCCTCAAAGTGCAATCAATGTGAGCCACTAGTCTTACTTACACTGGGGAACCATGACAGTTTTCAGGTACAGGTTGCTTGGTTGTTTGATATAAATATATACCCCTCCTTTCCAGCCTCCTCTCACCTGCCCTTCCCCTCCCGAGATGCAAACAGTGTTTACACTACCTCCCAGATCCTGAGCTTGTGTGAAATGTTATAAGGCAAAATGAAAGGTTCCTTTTAGAGACCAAGAGTACCAGCACCCTTCTCCCAGCTCTTTCTAGCCATGTGGCTGTGAACATGTTATTTTATCTCTGAGCTCAAGCTCTTCATCTATCGAGTGTGATCATCCCACACACCTTCCAAGGCTGCTGCGAATGTGCAATGTGGCAGTCGCCAGAACACACCTCACACACAAACCATGTGTGTGCAAGAGGGTTGCTAACCCTCAACCCCTGACCCTGCAGTGATGGCCCTGAAGAGCACCCCCCCACTCTCAATGAAGAGTGGATCCTAGCCCAAAAGTAGCCCCCTGGAGCTTAAGAGTAAGCAGGCAGTTTCCAGGGTAACAGCATCCTCTGCTGCTCCTGCAGATTTCCATCCCTGCTGCCTTTTATTCTCCTCCCACCTCTCTAGTAGGCTAAGTCACCTTTCCCACTATTGCTAGGCAACCTCTGAGAAGGGGCAGCTGCCACCTGGGGGAGGACCCCAGTCTTCCCAGCCCTCCGAAGCCCAGGCCTTGGAAGGAGAGGGCAGAGGAGCAGAAGGTGAGGAGCAATCTCAGGTCTAGAGAGATGCAGGTCCAGCAGGAACTTCCCCCACGGGCTCTGCTTTGGGGCGGTGAGGAAGGCACACCCCACCTCCCCCGCCTAGCCTGCTGTTTGCCAGCACTTGCAGTCTAAGAAGTTTCCAAGGGAAGGAGCCACATTATGCTTTTCATAAAAGCTGCCCTTTCGCGGCTGTTTTCTGCTACAAGCTCCCACTCACCCACCATGAGCCCGAGTCCCTGACCCCAGAGTAAATAGGGAGCTAGAGAGAAAAGGCGGACACTCGTGGGAAGAGGAGGAAAAGGGCAGGCAGCATCAGACACTGAGGGTGCTGACCTGAAGGGGGCCGCAGGTAATCCCCTTGTCCTCTTTATATTATTTAGCGTGTCCTGAGCTATATTTCAGTTGAGATGGTCTCAGGCCATAGGAGTCGCCTGCCGAAAGCATTAGGTTAGGGGATAGTCACAAGGTTGTGCAACCACCACCACTAATTTCGGAATGTTTTCATCTCTGGGCTCTGGCTTACATGTCTGTCTTTGGTTAAATGTTCCTAGAGACGCCAGCATTTGTTTCCGAAGCAGCAGAGCAAGTAGCAAGGAGGGTAGGGTTGAGCCACCCCAGCTTGGGACCCAGACCCTCCGCACTCACAACTCTGCCATCCTGGAAAAGCCATGGGGCTCCTGAAGCCACTCTCTCATCTATGGAATGGGGTGCCACCTCACAGAAAGGGGTGTGCTCACCTGTGCAGTTTGCACAGGACCCGATGCGTATGCTCAGAAAGGGTGCGCCACAGTGATGATGATGGGAAAAGTTTTTAACTTATAAAAAGAATTCAACCCTGGCCCAGGCTCCAGTCCAGGAAGATAGCCCTGCCCCGGCTGCCAGGAACCACCAAGGCCGTAGTCACTTGTCTAGGAGGGAGCTAGAACTGGGCTAAGGCCTCTGGCTGCCGTCTTCTCCACAACAGATGGCGCCACTTGGGGTGGCTGACTGCAGAACACGGAAGGGGCAGGTTGGGGTCATGACCTCTGCATACATGGTTTAGGGCCTATGCATCACTACACGAGAGACTGTAGACCTGCAGTGCCCTGCACATCAGATCCGGCCCCAAAGTCTCTGCCAGGCCAGGGAGGGAGGCAGCACTGGCCAAGCAGGGAAGAAAGAGAGGGCCTGGCCTGCCCTCTCCACACATTAATCCCACCCAGAGGGAAGGTTTGGGGAGCGTGGACTCCGCCTGGGAACCAGTGAATAACTCTGGAGGAGATGCTGGGTCTTTACCCCCACCACTCCCGGGGCTCCTGCCTCCAGGTTTGGCCAATTAGTGCTCTGCAAGATACTGGTGCTTCAGCCAATGGAGACAGAACCACAGGCTCAAGCATGAGCTGTTTGAGCTGACTCAGACCCACCAGGACTAAAGGGGCTTCCTCTGTCTGGGGCTCTGAGCCCTCACCTCTCTGGGCAACAGCAGACTGCACTGTACAAGGCCATCTCTTGCTGATGGGCCCTGAGATGCCTGCAGTAGCCTTGGTGGCTCAAGCCAGGTCTCAGGACTCTCCCTATACCCACATGGCTCACCGACCACCGCAGGGGATGAAAGCAGGGTGGAGGGGAGATGCACGTAGACCCAAAACCTCTGGGACCAGGGTCCCAGGAATACACATGGAGGCAGCTCAGGTGGATATAACCTCCAGGGAAAGAGGAAGCTTCGCAGAACCTCCAAACCCTGTCAAACTTTGAGATACAACTCAAACCCTACCAACCCCACACCTCCCCCTCCACCTAGGATGCTGTGCTGGCTCCTGCCCTACGATGACCTTGGCATTTGTCTTAGTCACACCTCTGGCTGTTATTGGCCCAGCCCCGTGTGATTTCCCGCTCCATGTAAACCATGTCGACAGCCCCACACAGGTGGAGCATCTGATACCTAGCAGGGGCTCAATTAGCCTTCACTGATTAACTCCACCAGGAGAAGCCAGTGTTCTTCGATTACTGTTACACCATGGAAGGTGGGGCAGAGGTGCCAGTTCTTGCCTAGAGACACACAGTAGCAAGTCTGTGACTAGGTCAGGTCTCTGGCTCAGACTGCCAGTCCTGGCTTGAGACCCACAGGAGGCCCCGGGTTGGTTGCGACAAGTCCTCAAGCCAGGTTCATGGTTTGCGGTCACTGGCCAGGTGCCAGTCCTCAGCCTTCCCCTGGAGATGGAAAGGGGAGGTCCAAACTCCAACCACAAAGCCCCAAACTACAGGCAGGACATCTCTTGGACTTGACCTTGTCATAGTCAGAACCACCCCACAAGGAAGGGCACGGGGTCAGGGTCTCTCCCACACTGCCCCAAGCAGTCAGACCCCAGGAAATGAGTTTCCTTTTCTCCTTCTGAAAAGACTGGTGACTGTGGACCCTCCAGGAGCCTGCTAGCCTTACTCGAGCTCCAGAGACCCCAGTAGCCCTTCAAAGGTCCTACTAGCCCTTGAACCTGGAAAATCTGGTTCTCAGTGGCTCCGGTCTCACACACCCGTCTTAGGGCAACTTTGGTGGCAGACAGAAACAGCTTCCACCTACCTGGTCCAGCTAGCTGCCTCCACAGACAGTTCCAGGACCCGTTCATCTGTCCTTCAGTCTTTGTCAATCACTTTGCCAACAGAGCAGTATCTGTTCCCACCTGTCTCAGCGTGCACGTGCACGCACGCACACATGGGACAGGTTTAAGAGGAAGCACCTGGAGTAAAGCAGGGCTGGGCAAGCTGCTGGGAGGTGGGCAGGAGCCAAAGAAAGGGCTCAGCTAATAAATGTTGGGGTCTGAAGACCCCCCCAGGTGGTCTCTTCTGAAGAAGACTCACACTTTAAGGTCTTGGACCTGTACTGTTCTATGGTGACAAAGTTTTGATGCACTTTCACTGTTCATTCTCAACAACCAGGGAACAAAGAAAGGGTCCGCAAGGGATTGGATATCATTCTATAAGCGAAGGGACTGAGTAACCAGAGGTCAAGTGACACCCAAAGAGCCAGGACTGACCTCAAGGTCAGAGGTGAAGGACAACACAATTCCCTTACAGTCAGAGGTGAAGGACAACACAATTCCCTTACACTCCTAGCCAAGCTGGGTCCCTGCTAAGATAGTTATATGCACTGCATCTTATCTCAAAGTCTGCTGGGTAAAGGAATACAGAAATGCTGGTTCCTTAAAATAATTAACATTTGCCAAACACTTACAAGATGCTATGCTAAATTCATTACTTGGCTTAAACTTCCACCCAACCGTTATCAGGCAGGAATGATGACCTCCACTGGCACCACTAAGCACAGAAAAGATAAATGACTCACCCAGCATCACACAGCTCATTAGCAGAGGGGTCAAGACTCAAAACCAGTGTGCACAGAACAGGCCTATCTGCAGAGGCCAGAGCTGGGGTAGAGTCACCCAGGTGGGGGTGGTCTATCCGGAATCTAAAACATTGCATCTCTGCCTCCACCCCCCAAGCCCTGAGTTGGAACCATGCCTAATGTCATTTATTCAGTTATTCAGCATCATTTCTTGCCCACCTACAGGCCCGACGTTGCACTAGGGATTAGCAGAGGCCAAGGCAGGAAGAGACCTGGCCCATGAACTCAGACAGGGTCAGACAGGCAGGAGTGCAGAACAGTAAGGGCATGAGGATGCAGAAGAGAGTCAATTTCTCAGGTGTTCCCACCGGGCATCACTGGTTTCAGGAGCTCGGACCTTCAGGGTAGAAGATACCCCTCCCCACCCCCACTATCCCACCTTCCTCAGACCTTCCACTCTTTGCAGTTCTCCACCTTAACAGGCGGCCTTGTTTGCTCCCTGGCAGTCTTACAGAAGTATAAGCAAGGCAGCCCGTCTTCCTTCCACCTGGCTTGATATGGGCACAGAATCAGGCTGGGAGCCTATTCACAAGCACCACAGCTCACTTATCAGGGCCGCTTGTTTCTACACCTGTGAGCTCAATAAATATAGTGCCTATATATTAAAAAAAAAAAATAGAAAAGAAACCCAAACTGGCACATTCTAACAGCCTCCAGAATTGAAGAAAGCAGAGAGGAAAAAATTAATGGCAGAAGCTGCCATTTTACCTATATCCTCTCATTAACCCAGCAGGGAAGGTATTAATTTCTTTTATAAATAAAGAACTAGAGGCTGAGAGAGGTTAAGTCCCTTGTCCAATGTCACTAGCCCAAAAGTGCAGAGCCAGGATACCACTCAAAGTCTCTGCTCTCTCCAGCCTGCCTGTCCCAGGGCACCTACGTGTATGTTGGCAGTGGGGAGTGAGAGCAACAAAAAGGACTAAACCGGAGATCAGAGTCACCCTGAAAACACAGGTGTTCAGATTTACTGCCCCTAGAAAAGGTGGCTTTGGAGCTTAACCTCAAAGGTCAGCAGGACTGCAAATACCAGTGAATGCCTCTGATCCACTGTATTGTGTGTCTGAAGACAGAGTCCACCCAAAGAACTCTGCACAAAGGTATTCTGTAAGGACAAGCCCCGGCCAACCCAAAGCGGATTCTTGAGTCACGCCCGCTGCCTGCACAGACTTCTACCTGCATCTGCATCAGGCTGCGGTCACCAGGAAGTGCTTCCCACCACATCACCTAGGCTGATCTCAGAGAGAGCCCTGGGGGACCAGGGGAAAGGGAATGTCCCATTTATGGAGGGAAACAATAGAAACACCACCAGAACGGGGACCTGGTCTGTCTCCCTCAGTGCTCTATCCTCAGCGCCTGGAGAGGTACTTGGCAAGCACAGAATAGGGGCTCAGGAGTGTTAAAAAAAAAAAAGTATTTACTGAATAAGCCAATAAAAGCTAAGAGAAGTTAAATGATGTGCCTGAGATCTCATAAATAGTCTTGGTTTCATTAAGGCTAAAAATTTCTGCCTCCCACCCACTGGCCTTTACATCCCACTGCACTGCCGCCTCCCCCTGAAACCCCTGGCCTCCTACTCTCCTACCTCTGTGTCAGCTGATCAGCCTGTGTCTACCTGTGGGCCCTGACGACCCTCAACCCACAGTTAGCAGGGAGGGTATCAAAAGCAGCAAGTTACTTTAAGTCTGACCCTCCACAAATAATACAGCCTCTTCCTATCCTTACAGTGCTGCCTGAGAACTAGATGTCATTTGCAGGCAAGGAAATGGAGGCCCCATGAAGGTGATACAGAGAATTAATGACAAGAGGCAAACACTGGAAGCAGATTTCCCAGGTCAGACCCAGAGCTGGTGCCCCACCTCCACAATCCCACCAAGGAATTGGCCCAGAGCTCCTGGCCGGCTCTGGGTGCTAAGTCTGGCTTCCCTGTGGCCCTCTCCAGGCAGGGGGAGCTGCCCACACAGAACACAGCTGCATCCCAGCCCCAGGGGGCAGCAGCCTGGGACTTGGCTAGTTACTTCCCCTTCTGCCCCTCATTCCCTCACACTCATGTGAGTATGGCTCACAGAGCAGTGGGGAGTAACAACTAAAACCATATACACGTGAGGTCAGAGCAGCACTCTCAGCCAACGCCAGCTTTTGGAACTGTTGGGTGGCCTCAGGACGACCAAGTTTCCCGGATGAACCTGTTCCTACCTGGCTCCCCAGAACCCCTGTGTATATCCACCGTGACTCAGGCCAGAGCTTCATAAGTGAGAGGAGTCTACACATCCTTCTCCCCAACTACATTTCATTCATTAATTCATTCATTCATTATTTCATTTGAAAATACTGAATATGATGTGAATGCTCCCTACTTAGGAGATAAGACTTTGTGCCCCCC